>WNYA01001026.1:0-95911 GCA_019512145.1 Engystomops pustulosus
CTATATCTAATTTTAGTGATAAGCGGAATAATATTTAAATCAGCAAAACGTCCCAGATCCGCTGAAACATAAATCCCCAGATATTTAAACGATTCATCTCTCCTGAGGACCTTAACCAGATCCCCTCTCTCCTGAACAGCGCTTTCCAAAGGGAGGAGAATGGATTTTTCCCAATTGATACTCAGACCTGTGAAAGAGCCAAATTCGTTCACCAAATGGATCACGTTGTGTATTGAGCTACCTGTATTCTGAATAGTCAGCAGGATATCATCGGCTTAAAGTGATATTTTTTCTGCTTCCCCTCCACACCCCCATCCCTTAATCCATTCTGTTTCGCGGATTTTAATAGCTAAAGGCTCTACGAAAAGGGCAAATAGAAGAGGGGAGAGAGGGCAACCCTGTCCAGTGCCTCTATATAGCCGAAATGGCTCTGAGTAAATTCCATTTATGCACATTCGTGCTCTAGGGGAATGGTACATTGTTTTTATCCAGTCTATAAACTCCCTTCCGATCCCAAATCTTTCTAACACCCTCCATAGGAAGGGCCACTCCACCCTGTCAAACGCTTTAGTGGCGTCCAGAGACAGGATGGAGCGGTCCTCCCCTATCCCTAATTGCATATCGGAGAACAGTCTATGAAGATTGTAGGTTGTACCCCGGGCCGGAATAAATCCATTTTGATCAGGATGGATAATAAAAGAGATGACCTTCTTAAGCCTCGTCGCAAGGATCTTGGCCAGGATCTTCTTGGCCATCTGTCCTTGAGGTCTCTCTCCCTCCATCTTTCCTCCAGGCCTGCCTTTTACCACCTGCCCCCCAGGCCTTCCACCTACCGGGCCTCCCTCTTGCATCTGTCCTCCGGCCATTCTACTGCCATATGTCCTTGGGGCCTCCCTACTGCCATTGCTCCTCTAGGCATCCCTTTTGTTATCTGTCCTCTTTGCCTTACACCTTCCATCTGTCCTCAGGGCCTCCCTTTTGCCATCTGTCCATCAGACCTACCAAATGCCTTCTGTTCTCCGTGCCTCCCTCCTGCCATCTGTCCTCCAAGCCTACCCTCTTGCCATCTGTTATTTGGGCCTAGCCATGTGCAATATGGGCCTACACTCCTGCCATGTTTACTCTGGGCCTACACTCCTGTCATCTGTCCTCCGGGTCTCACACCTTCATCTAAAATGGCACAGATTTTTGACAGGCCCACTGGCTCTGCATTAGATTCAGATTTAATTTTTCTGGAGGGCCACCACACGGTCCTTCTGTTTGAAACCATTTGTGAGTGCCACTACCAGGCACTCAATCCATTCCATTTTACTGCAGGGCCACCTACCTGCTACCTACTTGATGGCAATAGATTTCAAGCGTGACTGCACCACAAAGTCGCTGCTCTACTATACACTGTGGCACACTCAGACTCTATCTATTCGCACTATACCCCTACTCAGAGCACCTTGGGTCAGCTCGCCGACCCACAACAGTTCCACATTACTCTGTTTCCCCTGCTGGTTTAGTGAACTTAACAGGTTCTACCTTGTGGAGCTGCCCACACTATCTTACCGCAGGTATCGTACTATCAATTCCCTTCACCTCCATTTACCCCCCCCCCGCAGGGCACACCTACATGCTCTCTGTGTAGAAACATTTTTGGGACTGCGATTCATATTGCACAGGACCACCCCCACTCAATCTTTATCTCCATTTGTTTACTTGACCAGGCGGATGGGGAATTGCCTCACACCGGGCTCCTCCATAGGTTTTTTTTGTGTGAAAAATGTTTTTGGGTACTGCCACCATACAGGCGACATCCAAGATTACAATGTACTCCACATACGTCGCTCTCACACATGTCGCTCCACCTGCTTACTCTTCAAGAAGTCATAAGTCCGATAAGCTGCCTCCATACTCGTCCACTTACTCAAACTGTAGGCTTGTAGTTCAGGCAGAAAACAGATGAAAAGAAAATTTGGGTGTTTTCATGGATTTTTTTTCCCCAAAACCAATTGGCAATTTCCGAGTAGAAAGGATGTGTTAAACAATTGTGTCGACAACATCTGTCTTGTGTTCCACAAATTATTATTGGCAAACTTTTTACCATTTAGGGATTTATTATTTGCAGCGCTCATTTGCGCATCTGTTTACACTTCTCGCTCATCCAACGGCATATCCTAAACTTCTAATTAAAGATACAACATGAGAGATACATGCACATTTATAAAAAGGTTGCACTGAAGTGCTGTTTGGGGAGTAGCCTAGACAGGGGTTGAATTGGCGAAAGCTCGCCTGCAGCGGAGCGCCAGCTCTACAGCGCATGCATGCGCCTTACTTGCCGCATTGTTACCATTCACCACGCCTCGTCCGTGGCACTATCCTAACATAATAAGCAACGCTACTCGACAGACTTGATATAATTAACAAAGGTTCTGTGAGAACAGTGCTGTTTGGGAGTAGTCTAGAGACAGGGAGCTTGATGTTGTACGAAAGATCGCCTGGCAGCGGAGCCGCCAGCTCCATGTCCGCAGATACATGCCTGCTTTCTAGTGAAGATAATGTTAACATTCCCCTCATCCCCGGCCTAGTCCTAAACTTATAAGAACGCGTCTACACGTGATCTTATACAAAAAGGTTCTTAGAGTGCGTGGGGGGAGTAGCCTAGAGACAGGGCGGCTTGAATTGGCGAAAAGGCTCGCCTGGCAGCGGAGCGCCAGCTCATGGCGCTCATGCGTTCTGGCGGCATCTGTTTACATTCCCCTCACCCGGGCTATCCTAAACTTATAGAACGCTACTACATTGATCTTATACAAAAGGGTCTTCGAAGTGCTGTTGGGGAGAGTAGTAGCCTAGAGACAGGGCTGATATTGGCGAAGAAAGCTCGCCTGGGCAGCGGTCGCGCCAGACTCCATGCGCTTCATGCGCTTCTTGCGCATCTGTTACATTCCCCTCAACCCGGAGTCCTTAAACTTATCAGAACGGCACTACACTTGATTTAACAAAAGGTTTTTAGAGTGCTGTTTGGGGAGTGCCCTAGAGACAGGGGTTGAGTTTGGCGAGAAAAGCGCTGCCTGGCGACGGAGCGCCAGCTCCCCATGCCGCATCATGCGCTTTTGCGCATCTGTTACATTCCCTCACCCGCTGCATATCCAAACTTCATGAGAACGTTAGCTACACACTTAACTTGGTGCAGGATGGGACCGGCCTTGACCCTGAGCTGGTCACCTATACTGCTCGACGCAGGAGAATTGCAGGGTCCTACCGTCGTCCATGGCTACTATCAGCAATGGCCTACTATTACCTCCATCAGCCCCTACACTCACCACCTCCACTCCTCCACTGTCACGCAGACAGATTAAGCACACAGTCGCAGTGGGCGATGGCGGCCATCAGCTCGGTAGCTCGTGGCACTAAAAGCACTAGTCTGCCCTCGACTCGCTGAAGCGACAGCAGGCTGGTGTGCATGAACCACTGCTGTAGCTCAGGCCGATCTAAAGCAGGCACCACACGCCAGAAGAGACTATACACGCGTGACTTCACACGAATCGAAGTGTAGTACGTTGTCGCACCACTGCTGTGTGCAATACCCATCACAACTCTCTGGCGTAGCAACTTACCATTTAGGAGCACTTATCTACAACGGCTTCTTCGTCGCTCTGTTTACATCCCCTCTACTGACGCACCTATCCTAAACTATAAGAACGCTACTACACTTGATCTTATACAAACATTGGTTCTGAAGTGTCTGTTTGCGAGAGTAGCCTTAGACGGCTTGTCGATTGGCGAAGGATCGCCTACGGCATGCGGGCGCTCAGCTCCATGCCAAGATCCAACTAGACATAGTTTTAACAGTGCAGATACCTTTAATCTATGTACTAGTTCCTGCTGCAGCCATACATGTCCCCTTATCAAAGAGCTGATGAGGTAAGAATAGTTTGGGGTCTGTTTCCATGCTTCCATGTTAGAGACTTTGTCGTCCACACCTGCTGTGTAATCCACAAAATATACTGGCAAACTCTTATAGTACCGAATTATTTGAGCGCTCTTGCTCACGCTCCTTATGGTTGCTCTCTGCACCCATTGGTTGAGCCGTGAGATACCATTTGGGTTATGTTGCCATGCACTCTACTAGCCTGCTGCCTGCTCTGTCTCTCATGCCGTCCCCTTAGTGCAGGGTCAATTATTGGATGTAGGTGATTGCTAGTGATAGCTTGATGCGTGTCAACTCTGTCATGGCATGACTGTTGCACATATTTTGCATATGCGTGCGATAGGCAGCCTAAGAGCATCCGCATGCTTGCCCCTGCTGTTTCCTGTCCATTCCGTGGTGTTTCCAGGTGCCTTTCTGAGGTTCCCAGGTAGCTATTGGCCAAGCTTCCCGTGCAGAGCCTATGTGTACCCATTGAAAAGGATGGCTGAGTTCCCATTGATTCAATGGGGTTCGTTAGGTTATTTCGCACGCGAGCATCGGATTCGGCGAGACAGTTACGTCTCGCGAACGAATACCGAGCATTTTAGTGTCGCTCATCTTAGACATGATTTACATTTATTTAAATATGATGAAAGGTCAGTACAAGAAAAATATAGGATACTGATGTAATAGAATTGTATAATCAGATTAGAATCGAATGATCAAAAAGTATGGCATAGAAGGTTTTCAAATTTTGATTTGTATAAGTATGCACATGGTCGGCTGTCAGACCGGTGTGTTGGATGAAAACAAGGTTTAGATCACGAGAAATGCTGACAGCACCTACTGTTTACTATGATTGAAGCGTGTCAATCTGATGGCACTATAGGCGAATAGCCTAGCCTCAGGCGCTGGTCCAGGAGAGGCGACAGCAGAGATCTTAGTCCCGAAAGTGTAGATGCCTTTGTTACACCTAAATAACATGGATGGTGATGTTATACTAGCGATTGTTTCGCATCTAAATCACAGTTTACACTACAGTCCAGTCCCTGTTCCCTCGAATTGCCGTTGCTTGAAAACTTGATGCACAAAGATGTCTTTTTTGCAACCGTTATATTATAAAACACTATAATCTTCAGCTGTTGGTCATGCACAATGACTTACAGAAAGGATTGCACCTGCCGTCCCTAGCGTCCTCCCACTTCAGGGTGAGTGGAGACCGGTGAAAGAAGAGCGGGGACCAGAGACAAACTTATGTTTGTGAGTGAGGTTTAGCACCCACTATAGGGACTGAGAAAAGAAAAATTAGTAATTAATAGACCAATTGCTGTATCTAAGGTATTGTTTAAGCAAAAGAAAGGGGCCGCCAACCCTTCCTTTAACTGTGACTAGGCGCTGGCCAGGCAGTGATCTTTTACTTGTTACTCTTTATGTATCATCAATGCTTCAGGATGCCCCTCGATGTTATCATTTCTGAACACTGTTTAAAGGAATCTTACCACATTATTAACCCCCCAACAGCACTTTGTAGAGGTCATAGAGGTGCTCTGTCAACATATATGAATTATCGAAACAATAACTGGAAATTGCTGCTACTCCTGTTCCTCTACTATTGAGTTAGATCAGATGGACAGGGTAAGGCCCCGAGGACAGGTTAAGCAGTTAGAGTGGCTGCCACGGGAACATTTAACGTAGAAGTAGTTTAGTGTGTGCAGTTCATCCTAGTGAGGGAGCTACGGACAAGTGTAAATCCAGACAGACACTACCTAAAAAGTCATGTATCGATTAACATAGCTACTACCCTTCCAATTGGAGTTTCCAGATTGATAGCAGCCCATAAAAACCACAAGTGTCCTTCTTTACGTTGGCCACAGGGCAAACAAAAACAGAGAAGCTTCCGCATCTGCCCCCACCTCTGATTCTCGGTATAAGTCGGATGGATCGTGGCGTTATGTTGTGGGCCAGAGCAGGAACACGTCTTAATGTTCCGCAATTTGCAGACATGAAAAAGAGCACTATGTTGTTTCTTTGTGATCATATCAGGCCCGGAGGACGGCAGAGAAGGCTGCGAGGCAAGATGGCAGTAGAGAGTGCCAGAGGACACAGAGGTGCAGAGTGAAGGCACTGGAGGGGCAAGATAGACAAAATTGGGCCTGAAAGAGTAGAAATTGCCAAAGGGGATCAACCCAGAGGATCAGATTAAGGAGGGAGGGCCCGAGGCAGGAGGGGGGCAGGAGGGAGCCGAGAAGGGAGGGGGAGGCCCAGAAACAGATGCGCAGGGAGGGGAGGCCCAAGGAGCGAGTATGAGGAGAGCAGAGACCCAGAGCTATGGCAGGGAGGGAGGGCCCGGAGGACATGTATGGCAGGGGGACCAGAAGGACATCCAGAGCCAAGGAATCCAGATGGCAGGAGGAGGCCTGGAACAGATGACAGGACAAAAGGGCCTGGAGAAAGATGGCAAGGAGTGTGGAGCCCGAGCACACATGGCAGGAGGGGTATCCCAGAGAAAGAAGGCATTGTAGGAGCCTGGTGAGACAGATGGCAGTAGTGAGGCAGTCAGAGGACAGGAGGCAGAGATGGAGGACCTGAAGAGTCACATCAAGGCAGTAGAGGGGAAGGAGGGAAAGCCCGGGACAGACGATGATGATTGCTCCTGCTGATGTTGTCCTTTGGTACGCCCCTGCCATACATCGTCCTCCTGGGCCCTCCCTCCCCTGCCTATAGCTCCTCTGGCGCTCGCTCTCCTGCCATCTCCTCCTCTGGGCCTCCCTCCCCTGCTGCATCTGTCCTTCTGGGCCTCCCCCTGCCACTGTCCCTCTGGCTCCCTCCTGCCCCCCCCCCCTCCTGTCCTCTGGGCCCTCCCTCCTTCCATCTGATCTCTCTTGGGTCTGACCCCTTTGGCAATTTTCTATATCTCTTGTCAGAACGCCTCAATTTTGTCTAGTCTGTGTCCCCTCCAGTGCCTCTCTACTACTGCACCTCTGGTACCTTCTGGCCTCTCTACTGCCATTGCCTCCGCCTTCTCCTGCCGTCACCTCCGGGCCTGTACTGATCACAAGAAACAACATAGTGTCTTTTTCATGATTGCAAATTGCGAAGCATTAAGACGTTCCGCTCTGGCCCACAACATAAAGATCGCCATTTCCCGAGCTTATGACGCGAAGTCAGTGTGGGGCAGATGCCGGAAAGCTTCTCTGTTTGTTTCCCTCGTGGCCAACGTAAAAGAAGGACACTTGTGGTTTTTTATGGCTGCCTATCAATCTGGAAACCAATTGGATGGGTGTGTAGCTTGACTTAATCACTACATGACTTTTTAGGTAGTGTCTTCTGGATGTACACTGTCCGTAGCTCCCTCACTAGGATGTAACTGCACACAACTAGATATTCTACGTTAAATGTCTCCCGTGGACCTCTAACTCTTACCTTGTCCTCAGGGGGCCTACCCTGCTGCCATCTGATACTCATAGTATGAGGACAGGAGTAGCAGAATTCTCCAGTTATGTTTCGATAATAATTGTTGACAGATCACCTCTATGACCGTCTACAAATGCTGTGTGGGGGGTTAAATAATGTGTTAGATTCCTTTAAAGCAGTGTCAGAAATGATAACACGAGGGGCTCCTGAACATTGATGATGACATAAAGAGTAACAAGTAAAAGATCATGCCTGCCAGGCCTAGGTCACAGTTAAGGGTAAGGTTGGGCCCCTTTTTTTGCTTAACACATACACTTAGATAGCATTGGTCTATTAATACTAATTTTTCTTACCAGTCCCTATAGTGGGTGCTAACCTCACTCAACAAACATAAGCTTTGTCTCTGGTTCCGCTCATTTTCCCCGGCTCTCCACTCACCCTGAGTGGGAGCGGCTAGGGGGCAGGTGCATCCTTTTCTGTAAGTCATTGTGCATGACCAACAGCTGAAGATTATAGTGTTTTATAATATAACGGTTGCAAAAAAGACATCTTTGTGCATCAAGTTTTCAAGCAACGGCAATTCGAGGGAACAGGGACTGGACTGTAGTGTAAACTGTGATTTAGATGCGAAACAATCGCTAGTATAACATCACCATCCATGTTATTTAGGTGTAACAAAGGCATCTACACTTTCGGGACTAAGATCTCTGCTGTCGCCTCTCCTGGACCAGCGCCTGAGGCTAGGCTATTCGCCTATAGTGCCATCAGATTGACACGCTTCAATCATAGTAAACAGTAGGTGCTGTCAGCATTTCTCGTGATCTAAACCTTGTTTTCATCCAACACACCGGTCTGACAGCCGACCATGTGCATACTTATACAAATCAAAATTTGAAAACCTTCTATGCCATACTTTTTGATCATTCGATTCTAATCTGATTATACAATTCTATTACATCAGTATCCTATATTTTTCTTGTACTGACCTTTCATCATATTTAAATAAATGTAAATCATGTCTAAGATGAGCGACACTAAAATGCTCGGTATTCGTTCGCGAGACGTAACTGTCTCGCCGAATCCGATGCTCGCGTGCGAAATAACCTAACGAACCCCATTGAATCAATGGGAACTCAGCCATCCTTTTCAATGGGTACACATAGGCTCTGCACGGGAAGCTTGGCCAATAGCTACCTGGGAACCTCAGAAAGGCACCTGGAAACACCACGGAATGGACAGGAAACAGCAGGGGCAAGCATGCGGATGCTCTTAGGCTGCCTATCGCACGCATATGCAAAATATGTGCAACAGTCATGCCATGACAGAGTTGACACGCATCAAGCTATCACTAGCAATCACCTACATCCAATAATTGACCCTGCACTAAGGGGACGGCATGAGAGACAGAGCAGGCAGCAGGCTAGTAGAGTGCATGGCAACATAACCCAAATGGTATCTCACGGCTCAACCAATGGGTGCAGAGAGCAACCATAAGGAGCGTGAGCAAGAGCGCTCAAATAATTCGGTACTATAAGAGTTTGCCAGTATATTTTGTGGATTACACAGCAGGTGTGGACGACAAAGTCTCTAACATGGAAGCATGGAAACAGACCCCAAACTATTCTTACCTCATCAGCTCTTTGATAAGGGGACATGTATGGCTGCAGCAGGAACTAGTACATAGATTAAAGGTATCTGCACTGTTAAAACTATGTCTAGTTGGATCTTGGCATGGAGCTGAGCGCCCGCATGCCGTAGGCGATCCTTCGCCAATCGACAAGCCGTCTAAGGCTACTCTCGCAAACAGACACTTCAGAACCAATGTTTGTATAAGATCAAGTGTAGTAGCGTTCTTATAGTTTAGGATAGGTGCGTCAGTAGAGGGGATGTAAACAGAGCGACGAAGAAGCCGTTGTAGATAAGTGCTCCTAAATGGTAAGTTGCTACGCCAGAGAGTTGTGATGGGTATTGCACACAGCAGTGGTGCGACAACGTACTACACTTCGATTCGTGTGAAGTCACGCGTGTATAGTCTCTTCTGGCGTGTGGTGCCTGCTTTAGATCGGCCTGAGCTACAGCAGTGGTTCATGCACACCAGCCTGCTGTCGCTTCAGCGAGTCGAGGGCAGACTAGTGCTTTTAGTGCCACGAGCTACCGAGCTGATGGCCGCCATCGCCCACTGCGACTGTGTGCTTAATCTGTCTGCGTGACAGTGGAGGAGTGGAGGTGGTGAGTGTAGGGGCTGATGGAGGTAATAGTAGGCCATTGCTGATAGTAGCCATGGACGACGGTAGGACCCTGCAATTCTCCTGCGTCGAGCAGTATAGGTGACCAGCTCAGGGTCAAGGCCGGTCCCATCCTGCACCAAGTTAAGTGTGTAGCTAACGTTCTCATGAAGTTTGGATATGCAGCGGGTGAGGGAATGTAACAGATGCGCAAAAGCGCATGATGCGGCATGGGGAGCTGGCGCTCCGTCGCCAGGCAGCGCTTTTCTCGCCAAACTCAACCCCTGTCTCTAGGGCACTCCCCAAACAGCACTCTAAAAACCTTTTGTTAAATCAAGTGTAGTGCCGTTCTGATAAGTTTAAGGACTCCGGGTTGAGGGGAATGTAACAGATGCGCAAGAAGCGCATGAAGCGCATGGAGTCTGGCGCGACCGCTGCCCAGGCGAGCTTTCTTCGCCAATATCAGCCCTGTCTCTAGGCTACTACTCTCCCCAACAGCACTTCGAAGACCCTTTTGTATAAGATCAATGTAGTAGCGTTCTATAAGTTTAGGATAGCCCGGGTGAGGGGAATGTAAACAGATGCCGCCAGAACGCATGAGCGCCATGAGCTGGCGCTCCGCTGCCAGGCGAGCCTTTTCGCCAATTCAAGCCGCCCTGTCTCTAGGCTACTCCCCCCACGCACTCTAAGAACCTTTTTGTATAAGATCACGTGTAGACGCGTTCTTATAAGTTTAGGACTAGGCCGGGGATGAGGGGAATGTTAACATTATCTTCACTAGAAAGCAGGCATGTATCTGCGGACATGGAGCTGGCGGCTCCGCTGCCAGGCGATCTTTCGTACAACATCAAGCTCCCTGTCTCTAGACTACTCCCAAACAGCACTGTTCTCACAGAACCTTTGTTAATTATATCAAGTCTGTCGAGTAGCGTTGCTTATTATGTTAGGATAGTGCCACGGACGAGGCGTGGTGAATGGTAACAATGCGGCAAGTAAGGCGCATGCATGCGCTGTAGAGCTGGCGCTCCGCTGCAGGCGAGCTTTCGCCAATTCAACCCCTGTCTAGGCTACTCCCCAAACAGCACTTCAGTGCAACCTTTTTATAAATGTGCATGTATCTCTCATGTTGTATCTTTAATTAGAAGTTTAGGATATGCCGTTGGATGAGCGAGAAGTGTAAACAGATGCGCAAATGAGCGCTGCAAATAATAAATCCCTAAATGGTAAAAAGTTTGCCAATAATAATTTGTGGAACACAAGACAGATGTTGTCGACACAATTGTTTAACACATCCTTTCTACTCGGAAATTGCCAATTGGTTTTGGGGAAAAAAAATCCATGAAAACACCCAAATTTTCTTTTCATCTGTTTTCTGCCTGAACTACAAGCCTACAGTTTGAGTAAGTGGACGAGTATGGAGGCAGCTTATCGGACTTATGACTTCTTGAAGAGTAAGCAGGTGGAGCGACATGTGTGAGAGCGACGTATGTGGAGTACATTGTAATCTTGGATGTCGCCTGTATGGTGGCAGTACCCAAAAACATTTTTCACACAAAAAAAACCTATGGAGGAGCCCGGTGTGAGGCAATTCCCCATCCGCCTGGTCAAGTAAACAAATGGAGATAAAGATTGAGTGGGGGTGGTCCTGTGCAATATGAATCGCAGTCCCAAAAATGTTTCTACACAGAGAGCATGTAGGTGTGCCCTGCGGGGGGGGGGTAAATGGAGGTGAAGGGAATTGATAGTACGATACCTGCGGTAAGATAGTGTGGGCAGCTCCACAAGGTAGAACCTGTTAAGTTCACTAAACCAGCAGGGGAAACAGAGTAATGTGGAACTGTTGTGGGTCGGCGAGCTGACCCAAGGTGCTCTGAGTAGGGGTATAGTGCGAATAGATAGAGTCTGAGTGTGCCACAGTGTATAGTAGAGCAGCGACTTTGTGGTGCAGTCACGCTTGAAATCTATTGCCATCAAGTAGGTAGCAGGTAGGTGGCCCTGCAGTAAAATGGAATGGATTGAGTGCCTGGTAGTGGCACTCACAAATGGTTTCAAACAGAAGGACCGTGTGGTGGCCCTCCAGAAAAATTAAATCTGAATCTAATGCAGAGCCAGTGGGCCTGTCAAAAATCTGTGCCATTTTTCCTGCCATCTGTCCTCTGGGCCTCCCTCCTGCCATCTGTCCTCCGGGCCTCCCTCCTGCCAAGTGTCATCTAGCCTTCCTCCTGCCATCTGTCCTCTGGGCCTCCCTCCTGCCATGTGTCCTCTGGGCCTCCATCCTTCCATCTGTACTCTGGGCCTCGCTACTGCCATCTGTCCACCAGGTTTCCTACATGCCTTCTTTTCTCCGGGTATCCCTCCTGCCATGTGTGCTGAAGGTGGGGAAAATGGAATTGAAAAAACAGAAGGCCCTTAACAGGTTAAAAAAATATAACAGAAAGAAATGTACAATCACAAAAATTAAAATTAATTTAAAGTTTTGGTTAAGGCGAAATTCGAATTTTTAATTTCAAGAATTGGGGATTGAAAAATTTCAAGTGAAGTTCTGAAATGTAGAATTGAAAAAATTGGAAATTAAAGTTCAGGAAAGTGGAAAGTTATTCAGACACTGGCAAAAACCGCAAAACCAAGTTATTGGGATCGCCCATGGCGTTTTATCTTAGCGAATGTCGGAGGACATGTGGTTTGTAGCAAGGAGGACGTGTTGATCCCATGGTGGTGCTGAAACAATGCTCGGACAGCACAACAGAACCCTGCAAGGCCATAGGAGACGATCTGGCCACGTGTTAATTTCCCATCAGAAAATTTAAAACTGGGGGGGGGCCACATCCTTCAGTACCAGGAGAGTGTGGACACATAGGGGCTCATTTACTAAGGTTGGGGTCCGCACTATCGTGGAATACCGACAATTTTCCGCCGGCATTCGCCGTGGGGGGGGGGCCTAGGATCTGAACTACGCACAGGAATTTACAACGGCATAAGATGCATCGGGAATAAGATGGTGAACCCGGCGGACCTTAGTGGGGACTACACATGCAGGAAACTCGGGAACACAATCTGTGTGAAGCGAGGCAGATGTGGCTTCTGGTGGACATGCGCTCCTGGGGAATTGCTTACCCATTGCTCCACCATTTGAGTCACTTTCTGACCCATGATACTATGGTCCACATCTGATGTCGTGGAGGTGGAGCAGAAGTCAACATGGAATTCTAGATTGTGTCCCTGGGTGTCTCCCTTCTGCATTGGCAACTTTTATCCTTATTATCCGTGCGCAACTGAGATCTCAATGTAAAATGAAAACTCAGCCAGTAGTGCCTGTACACCAAAATGAACAGTAACTGCCGTATTTTAGTCTCACACTTCTAGTATTGGAATGATGGGATTACATTATGCCACAGGAAACACACAGGAACGCCACAGGAAACAGGACAGTACAGCGGACACAGGCCGCTACGGGAACAGGACAGTACAGGGACACAGGACCATGGAATACCACAGGAAACGGGAAACATGGAGGTGTTGGACATGCCCAGGAGGAACACGGATTCTTCTCTTAGTGAGACTTGAAGATCCGGCCGAGAGTGAAGGGAGGTGCTGATTATAAGGCAGATTAGCAAGCAGCCAAAGGTGGACCATGACACCTTTAAATCAGGACGAGTGGAGCGCGTGAACCCCAAAAGCAGGTAGAGCACGGCCTTATCGGTAAGTCTGTAAAGTACAGGCCGGAGGGGGTGACCACGCCACAATGGAGGGCAGGGTGTACCCAAGATCGTACGAAGGATCTCTTCTCTTCAGCCTCTCTCCTTTCTTCTTCCTCCAATTAAATCTTGGTGAAGGCGACACCTGAGAGGAAAGGCAGAAAATAGGAAAACCCAACGAGATTGCTTGGACCTGGCATGAATGAGCTATGAGGAATCTGAGGATGTCTGACTGTCTTTTGGCCGGATGAGGGAGTGGCCCTTGCGAAGCCAGAAGCGGGAGGGCCCTTGCGAAGCCAGAAGCTGGAGTGGCCCTTGGGAAGCCGAATCTAGAAGTGGGCCATGGGAGGCCGGAGCCAGCGCTTGAAGTTGCAGAGGCCAGAGCGAACTCTGGCACACTGGATCCAGCCTTGGGAGTGGCGGAGCCTCGGAGCGGCCCTGGGAGAGCCAGATGACCTTGGAGGGGCCTCTGGTAGCTCCAGAGACTGGATGGCCTAGGAAGGCCGAGAATCTGGAGCAGCCTGCTGTGAGGGAAGGAAACTCTGTAGTGGCCTGGGAAGGCGGAGACTCGGAGCGGCCTCTGGGACGGCTGGAGACTTTAGTGGACACTGGGAAGGCCGGAGAGACTCTGGAGCGGCCTCTGGGAAGGATGGAGACTCGGAATGGCCTCTAGAGGGCGTTAGACTTGGAGTGGCATCCGTGAGGGGCCAGGGAGACTTGAAGAAGCATCTGGGAGGGCGGAGACTCTGAACAGCCACTGGGAGGCTGCAGACTGTGGAGGAGGCCTCGGGAGGGACGGAGACATGATGGGCCTCTGGAGCGGGCGGAGGACCTGGAACGGCTTATGGAGGGCCAAGAGGATCTGGCGGGCCTCTGGAAAGTCGGATACTCTGAAGCAGCTTTGGGAAGGTCGGAGAGAGTAGTGGGAGGGAAGTCATGGAAAGCCATAATTGAGGTTGCTCGAACCGGACCAGATTTTGCCAGGAACGTGGTTATAGGTAGCCAGTCTGGATACTGACCCCCTATCCCATAAAGAGTAGCCCCAGGCAGGGCCTCTCATAAAGCAAACCAGAAGACGAAACCATAGAGCGTTCAGTGGTGAGCTGGAAGGACATCCTCTCAATTGTATCAATGTGCAGCGAGCACTGGAAAACAAAGTTTCTGTAACAATTCGGGTTTGCCATCACATTTGGTGTGCACAATCCCAGTGCTGATGTGAATACTTAGCACAGCAATGGCTTAGCAGAATTCCTCACATTTGCGGGCCATTGGCCGAATCTTCCTCACATACGAAGGTGTGGGTGAGTTCGGGGAGCTTGAGTCTGTGGACCCGTGGCCACTCAGGAGATGATTGTACTAGACGAACCCGGGACCGGAATCTAACAGAGCCAGACCTGCTGCAGCTGGGAAGGCATCGGCAAGGAAGGGAAGCAGGAAACTGGAAGCAGGGAAGCAGGCCCTCAAGTAGGCAGGACTCAAGGTGGCGGACCTTGGATGGCACCAGATAAGGGACCATCAGAGGAGTACAGGACCACCACAGAGTTACAAGGACCTCAAAAGGAACACCAACAGGAACACACAGTAACACAGGCCATACAGGCGACCACAGCAACAACGAAGGGACACAGGACCGCCACAGGGAACAGGAACGCTGAAACAACGGAGGCGCTGGAAACGCAAGGGAAAACATGAGTTGTTAGAAATGATCAGGAGTAAACATAGGAGGCTTTCTTTTAGTGGAATGACTGAGGGATCCAGCAGAGAGTGTAGGTGGATGCGGATTTAACCAGTGCCATTAAGAGGAACTGGCCCTTTAAATCAGGAAGGATGGCACTATGTGCCCTTACAGTGGTGAGAGCGCTGCCTGAGTAGAGGAGAGGGAAGTAGGGCCGGGGGGGTGAGGGTGATACCGAGATCTGTACCGAGGATAGGGTACGGCATGACACTGCCCATTGCCTTTATTGTATTTAGTAGCCAGAAGAGGGAAAACAGCTCTGTGTAAGCAGCCCCCAGATGGGAAGGTCTTTTTAATGTGTATGATGGTTTGTTTGATTTATGAGCCTGCTACATGTTGGGCCTGTAAATACCTAAAAATAAATACTGGAAGTCAAATCATTTTGGAAATACAAGTCCGACTCTGCATCTCCGATGAACTGTCGTGGTCTCAGTGAGCTGAAACCCTTACAGCAATACAATCTGGGTTAAAGGGAGTTCGGGAGCAGGAGACTGGAACAAGTCTATTACTACAATACTCAAGAATGTGTATGATTGCTAATGGTTTTCTTATAGGCCCAACAAGAAACAAGAGGCCCCCAAACAGGAAGGAAACTAATGGCTCCATAATGCATTCAATCCACCATCTTAGGGACGGGCAGTCAAGGGGAATGGCAGAGAAGCCTCCAATGGTGAGGGTAGAAGTGCACAAGTTACATTTTTACAGTGGTAAATTTCATAAAAAAGGTCACTATTCCCTTCATTGTCACCACACCCCTTCATCGCTCTTCCATTACAGAGGGGGCATATCTTGTTCATTAGGGTAGTAATTTTTGAGAGAAATATTTGACCCTTTGCTCACATCTGGTCCTACCTGGAGAGAATTTCCACCTTTTCAATTTTATTCTGGACTCACATTCCCTTTTTGGAATCCTTTAGAATCTCCTGGTGCTTGCTTTAAGAGCAGTCCTAGCACCCCACGATCCATGTGTGGATTGCGGGTGCACCCAGTGCCCCTCTCCCCATGTCACCATCTCCACGGACATTACATCTCCGTTGTTCGGCGTGAGCGGCGGTGGTTATCCAGGATTTAAAGGGCAGCTGCCAGGTATTTGGCATGGCCACTCGGGTCTGCATTTAATCCAGTGGCTCCATCATTCCTGAGGTTATTAAAGCAATTCTGTGAAGGAGAAAACTATCCTGTGTCTCCAGCATATTCTGTGTCTCCAGGTTTCGCTGTTGTTCTACAGGCTCAGGTGTGACAGTCTGTGCCTGCATTTCTGTCAGGTCGCCGCTCGGGTTCCTGACGGAGGTCTTCTCGTCTTACTGCGCTGTTCCTCCACTTCTCCCCGGGTACAGACTGTCTCCTGCCTTAGTACCTGGCGCACTGCTGCTAGTCGCACCTGTGGAATGAAGTGGTGGTACCCTGCGGCAGTCAAGGGCACAACCACTTTGCAGCGGGCTCTGATGCAGACCAGGTCCACTTAGATCTTCCGTCCCAGGTGTCGGGGTAGCACATCTCACGACCGGTGGTCCAGAGTTGGTCCACAGACTCAGGCCATTGATGTTAAAAAAAAGTTGACAAGTTTTTAGGCTTGGAACCAATTTACACTTTCGCCATTCACCCTACACCGTATTTTCATAGTAAACCACTATGCCTTTAAGACAGTGTGCGTTAGCTAAACTTTCCCAAGGAAGAAGCATTAGGTAATTTAAAAAGTCCAACATTCAGCAGGTTCAAAGCACATTTTAAAACAGTCTTTTTCAAGTCTGGGCAAGTTCCCAGCCTCAATTACCTTCAAAAAAAAAAAGCTCAGTTAACTCATTTATGATATATAAGTGCGCGCCGAAGAAGTTACGTAATCTCATGTGTAATGGAAGCTACTTACCTCCTGTGTGGTTCCATGTTATAGACTGGGGATTAAATGAGCTTCTGACCACGGCAGCCAATGGCGGGTAAAATTTCCTACTCCAGCCTGTTATGTCCTCTCTTCTTGCCTTTTATAAATATACATTCACGATCTTATAGGGATGTGGCTTCCCCCTGCGTCAGTAAAAGTAATATGAAGGAGACACGGGTCCCGGGAATTCTTCATCCTTCTTGTATGTAGGCTGTAATTCCTGTGTATTGTACAAGTTCAGTTATGTTTTGGGGGGTTTCTTTATATTTGTCTTTTATGTGTAAGATTATTTCTTGTAGAGATTGCCAGGATTTCTAATGCATCATACCTCGTGGGTGTCACCCCGGGAGGACGAGGGTATTTTATACTCGGCACTGCTTCCAAATAA
The DNA here is from genome assembly GCA_019512145.1 of Engystomops pustulosus. NCBI lineage: Eukaryota > Metazoa > Chordata > Amphibia > Anura > Leptodactylidae > Engystomops > Engystomops pustulosus. The sequence goes on from WNYA01001026.1 coordinate 17,232, forward strand.
ACGGAAGTACTCCCTGTGGTTGATAAATTTAGAACAACAAATTATAATCATTTCCTTTATTACCTGCTATAGGCTTTCCACATAAAGCGTATTGGTAAATATTGGGGAGTGTCTTGTATTTTTTTACTGAAATTTCGTTTGGAAATGGAGGTTGAAGAGGAAATCCAACCCAAGACTCCATTAAATCCTGTGAATAAGGATTAGACGTAATGGGGGACTGAAGTCCAGGATGGGGGAAGGATGAGGTTTTGGGTAACAAACAGCTACATATCGTTAGCAATTAAACACTCCGTGCATAGACATGGTCCCGCATATTAGAAATGACATTGATTTGTGATTGCTTCTAAGAGTAATGTTTGTGATTTAGTCAGAATTCTCTCTGTCATTGTTTTGGTGAGGCGGCCACAAGATCCCGTTCTCTCCTGACTTCTTGTCAGTATTCGAAGTTCATTCTCTCCAGTATCGTCATTGATACTAAAATCCCGACCCAGTCAGCGAAAGTTACTTCAACAGCTCAATGATCACCAGATTGTGTTGGTTGTGGTACTTGGACTGTTCGATAAAAAAAACATGTGGATAGAGGAGGTCTACCGATAACGAGGGGTCGGTGGCTCCATAGATGATCACAAGATGCAACACAGACAGGAAAAAAATACATGAGGAAAACAGAAGGAAAGTTCCCCAAACGCAACCAGGAGCAGATGCAAGGAGACATTGGCTAGAGCCACTTGGTTGATGTCCAGCCAGGAGGCCACATGGGCCTCATCATTGCTGAAAAAACATCCTCCACCTTAACTGAACCTACTTCAGAGGACATGTTCAAGCATTGTGGATGGACAATAGGTCCCTGTGTGCTCCTCATTAAAGGTGAATTTTGACTAGGAAATGTCCTGTATGGCAATGACCTTTAAGAAGTTTCAGAACACATCAAGGCCTTGCGTCAAAAACAAATGGGGATGATGCCTGCGGCCCAAGCAATTATTTACATCCCCCATTATTACTGCTACCTAGTGGGCTTAAGAAGCGGAGAAAATTTCCTGCGATTTATAAAATAAAAAATCATTGAATACATCTGTAACGGTTGTGTAATCTCATCCAATTTAGGTCTTGGCTGCCGGTGGGCATGACAAATTTTTTTTCACCTTCCGCTGGTTGGATGTGCAGACAATGCAACCAGGGGATAATTGGAATGAACAAACTGCTCTCCCTTCTGTGATTGCAGTTATGATATTCCATAAATATTATGGAATCTTGGCTACTCTGCCTATCGTGGATGTTTACTGGATGGTGATCTTCCCGCGTCTTAGTAGGGTAGCAAGTTTCTGTGTATCGAAGGTAAAGGATATCAGTTAACTGTTTTTTATGTATTTTGCTTTTCGGCACTTGTTGTATTGTGTTGTACAGGTATTGTGCTTTGTCCTGTTTTTATTTTGTGGTCAGCTTGATCCTAAGTATTTATGTGTCTATTCTGTTTTTCCTCTTATTATCCTCCATTACTTTGTTAGAAAGGCGAAGTCTGCAGTACAGTGTAGAGTGGTGCTAGACATTTTTAGGCGCCATATCCAGTTAATCTCACTGAACTATGGATACCCTATCCATTGCCTCTGTGAGTTGGCTTCATTTCCTCTTACTTGGGGGATGTTTAGGGGTCGTACTATTTTTCACCAGTCGTCCGGACCGGGAGCTGCTGTTTATGTGTCTCTAGGTAATTGCATGATAAAGTAATCCATCATTGTTGCAGGGTAGAGTCCTCAACCATACTTAGCAACTAGAGTGAGTGAGCATAAAATGAGCGAGTGCTAGTATACGAGTCAAACTTTTTCCGGCCTCAAGAGCTCGTTTGAATAACGAAACCCATTTGAAGTCAATGTCCGATTTGAGAATTTTTACAAAAGGGACCAAGGCTTGCCACAGAGAAGCTCGGCAAAAACCTGGGTGGGGAAAAACCTCACGGAAAAGTAGGAAACAACACGGAAAAGGACAGAACACAGCATGGATGCCTCTGAGGCAGGCTGACTCACGCACCATTATGCCAAAATTCTGGGCAACAGCATGGCGGGTGACTAGAGTGACCAAGTTGGGCGATTTAAAAAAATCCTTTTGGCGAGGCTAACATGTAGCACTGTATGTATCAGTTGAATTGGCCTGGTTATGGTGGCATTGGATGAGGAACCAAAGGAGGGAACCAAAGGTTGACGGTTTTATATTGTCGTATAACAAGCATGACGGCCGACAGAGGGACCAGTTCCTAACATATCTGGTGCAACACCTGAAAAAAAATGACCTGACACAGCTCGTTGCTACGGGGGGAGACTGTGGAGGCCAGAACGGAGACGACTTTGGAGGAGCTGGGGAGAAGGACATGTGGAGGCTGTATGGAGGGATAACGCCTGTGGTGGGAAGTATGGAGACAACGTGTGGATGGCAGCGCGATGGAGACGACATGGGAGGCTGCTATGGAGCCAAGTGTGAAGGCAGCTATCGAGACGACTGTTGTATATGGACAGATGCATTTATTTGGCAGTCCAAAAAAGTTTTTCAAAACAAGAGGACCGGGTAGGTGGCCACTCCAGAAACATTAAATACATAGAGCAAACCTGTATGTGGCACTCACAAAACATTTGCAATAATGAGGACCCAAAATGTGGCCGTCCCTAAAATGTAATACATACAGTAATATGCTACCAGCAGTTGGTCCTGAGCAAAAAAGCCAGGCGCTCTGCTTTAGTGTACCAAAGAGGGGGCGAAGGAGGAGAAAGAATGATGAGGGAGGAGTGCATACATGAGAAAAAAAAAATTATTTAGGTTGAGTGCCGTCTTCACCTGGTGGAGAAGAAATTCATGAGAAATAAAGGCTTTATTCATCTTGATAAGAGTCAGGCCTGTCAGCGCTGTCACTGCGACCGCGCTGTACGCTTATCAGCTGCAACTGAAAACCGCCGGACAAACACCCTAGCGGCCAGGCTGGCAAGAACCTCTAAGCGTATCAGCGCCAATTTAGGGCACATGACCATTTTGAAAACCAGTTGTTGTGGGAGCTGTGTCTTGGTGGGGTGTATAAAAACTGGCAAAGGCCCTAGTAAAGCGTACCCCTGCCAGTGATGGACAAGGCATGCTCGCCATTACCTACCTCGTACGTGTCCCGCAGAAGTACGCCATTGCCGCTAGCACTGTCAGATTGGACAATACTGTTCAGCGTGTGCACCAGGGATGCTGGCCATTTAATGATTTCCTATCCAGGGATGAGAGGGAACGATTTTGCTTGTACCTGGGTCAAGGAGAGATGAATACCCAGTAATCGGGGCTGGAACAATTGAACGTAAGTGTGAAGGCATAGGCAGCCTAGCATGACATCTGCCATATGCCAACTCGTACCAACGCGCATCAATTGACTCCCCTATCTGAGGCTGAACTCTCCATTTCCTCCTCCTCCAACTCCTCTTCTTCTGCCATTACAGTGAACAGTTATAAGGATCTGAGCACCGGTTCCCTCTCCTGTGTCACCGCCTTCATTCTCCTCCTCTTCCTCCTTATCCTCTACACTCCTACGATACGCGCTGGGAAACGGACGGAGGGTGATCAGGTCTGGCTAAAACAAGGGAATCTTCCCCCATCTTGATGAGCGTAAAGCTGCGACTTCCTGCTAAACAGAGACGTTTTTCAACCGGCAAGCAGCGGGATGGTTGAGGCTGATGAGGACGAATCGACACTGTCATCTATGTGGACTCCCGTCAAAGTACTCAGCAACTGACAGATATCAGACCTCCACGTCACTCATCATTGTAGACTTGAGGAAGCGTGGAAGTCCATATCGTGGCACGTTGCACGCAGCAGTGAGCCGGCAGTTGGAAGCTGCGCTGCGTGCCCTGAGAGTGGCAGCTTCTGTGGTTCGACTTTCTGAATGTGTCACAGAGTGTGGCGCCCCTTCGTGAGCAAATCAGACAGACTGGGGTATGTCTACCCTACTGCCATCAGGTCCTCTGAACCTACCCTCCTGCTATGTGTCCTACAACGCACCCTACTGGAGATCGTACTCCCGGCCTCTCTCAATCCATGTATCCTTCCGGCCAGCTCATGCCAGATGCGCCTCTTGCGCCTCTCATTCCTGCCATCTCTCCTTAAGGCCCCATTTTGCCATTGTCCTCATAGAATACCTCCTGCCATCTGTCCTCTGGGCCCTCCTACGACACATTCTTCCCGGGCCTCTCTCCTGCCATCCATCCTCCGGACTCCCTTAGTCATGTGTTTTCGGGGCCTAACACTCCTGCCATCTTTCTTCCAGACTTTGTCCTGCCATGTGTACAACAGCCGCCCTGTGCCATCTGCCATCCAGGCATTCCACTACGGGGCCTCCCTCTTGGATCTGTCCTTCGGCCATTCTACTTCCATCTGTCCTTGGGCCTCCCTACGGCATTCGGTCTTAGGCATTCCTTTGTTTATATGCCCTCCTGGCTCACACCTCAATCTGTCCTCTGGGCCTCCTTCCGCCATGTGTACTATGGGCATACAGCACTGTTCATCTGTACTCGGGCCTTGGACCCTGCATCAGTCATCCGGGCATCGTCCCTGCATTTGTCCTCTGGGCTTTTTTTCTTCCAGCCTGCCCTCACGTACTGCCATCGTCCTTACAAGCTCCTTTTACCTCATGTGTCCACCAGGGACCGCCCCATGCCTTCTTTAAACATGCCTCCCCCCCTGCCCTTGTCCGCCAGGCCGACCCTCTTGCCAGTTGTTATGGGGGCCTAGCCCGTGCAATTTTCTATGCACCTAACCCTGCTATGTGTCCTCTGGGCCTACCCTCTTACAATCTGTCCTACAGGCTCCCTCCTGCCATCTGTCCTCTTGACATCCCTCCCGCCATCATCTCAAGCCGCCATTTTGCCATCTGTCCTTCTAGCCTCCATCTGCAATCTGTCCTAGGGGACTCCTATGTCTCATTTCCTCTCGGGCATCCCTCCTTGCCATCTGGACCTCGGGCCTCCCTTCAGCAATGTTCCTTTGGGCTCCATTCCTGCCATCTTCTTCCAGGCCTTTGTCCTGCCATGTGTCCACCAGGCTGCTCCTTTTGCCATCTGTCTCCAGGTATTCCACCTACTGGCCTACCTATTGCACTGTCCTCGCAGCCATTCTACTTCCATATGTCCTTGGGGCCCTCCCTACTGACTCACTATAGGCATCCCTTTGGTTAGCTGTCCTCTTGTCCTACACCTCATTGTCCTCTGGGCCTCGTCCCTGCATTGCCTGCCGTGTTACTCTGGGCCTACAGCCATGTCATCTGTTACGCGGGCCTTGCCCTGCATTGTCCTCTGGACCTTGGCCCTGCATTGTATGCGCCTCGTCCCTCCACCTGCCCTCACTACTACATTGTCCTCCAAGCCTCCCTTTAACATGTGTCCACCAGGCCAGCCCCACCTTCTTTTTCAACATGCCTCCCTCCTGCATCTGTCCTAAAGGCCTACCCTCTTGCCATTTGTTATTTGGGCCTAGCCCAGTGCAATTGGTCCTCTGGGACCTTCCCTACTGCACATTCTTCCGGGCCTTTCTATGCTATCCGTCATCCTGGATTCTTTAGTCATGTGTTCTCGGGGCCTCATACTCCTCCCCTCTTCGTGCAGGTCCTTTGTCCTGCCATGTGTTACAGGCATTCCTTTGCACATCTGTCTCGAGGGTCTATATCTCAATTTATTTCTCCAGGGCCTGCCTTTTACCACCTGTCCTCCAGGCCTTATACTAAAGGGCTCATCTTGCATCTGACTCCGGCTCCATTCTACTGACATATGTCCTTGGGGCCTCCCTACTGCCATTGGTCTTTGGGCCATCCCTTTTGGTATTGTTCTATTTGCCTAACAATTCAATGTCTCAGGGCCTCCCTTTTGCCATCGGTCCACAGGGCCTAACCCATAACGCGCTTCTGTTCTCCGTGCCTCCCTCTTCATCTGTTCATCCGGCCTACCCTATTGCCCATCGTTATTTGGGCCTAGTATGTGCAAATATGGGCCTACATCCTGCCTGTTTACTTGGGCCCTACAATCTGTCATTGGCACCCGGGTACTCAAACATTCATCTGTCGTAAGGGTCTCCGCCTGCCCCCACTATCCATCTGTCCTCAGGGCCTCCATCCTTCCATTGTACTCTGGGACCTACGCCTGCATATGTCCACCAGGCCTTATAATGCATTCGTTTCTCGGGTATATACTGCCATGTGTGCTGTGCGGCCTACATCTTTGCAAATATTTCATCCAGGCCTTTGTCCTGTCATCTGTCATCAGGCCTCACACCCTCCGGCCATCTGTACCTCTTGGTCCTACCTACTGCCATCTGTCCTCGGGGCCTACATCCTGCCAAGTGTCATCTAGCATTCCTCTCGCCAGCTGGTCCTATGGGCCTCACTCCTTCCATGGTCCTCTGGGACTCCATCCTTCCATCTGTACTCTGGGCCTCGCTAATGCCATCTGTCACCAGGTTTCCTAATGCCTTCTTTTCTCCGGGTCTACCTCTTGCCCATGTGTGCTCTTGGCCTACACTCCTGCCATCTTTCCTCCAGGCCTTTGTCCTGTCATTGTCCTCAGAGGTCACTCCTGCCATCTGTCCTCTGGCTCCCCCTGCCATCTGTTCCTCAGGACCTCCCTCCGCATGTGTCATCTAGCCTTCCTTTCTGCCAGTGTCTTGGTCTCCCTCTTGCTATGTGTCTTGGGCCCCCTCCTGCAAGGTGTCCTCTGGACCTCTGCCATTGTGTCCTGGGCCTCCTTCATGCCAGATCTCCTTGGGCCTCCCTCCTGCCATCTGTCCTCTGGGCCTCCCTCCTGCCATCTGTCCTCTGGGCCTCCCTCATGCCATCTGTCCTCTGGGTCTCCCTTTTGCAATTTCTCTTTCAGGCCTCAATTCTGCTATTTGTCCTCCAGGCCTCTCCCCTGCATCTGTCCTCCGGCCATTCTACTGACATATGTGTCCTCTGGGCCTCCCTCCTGCCATGTGTCCTTTGGGCCTCCTGAAGGTGGGGAAAATGGAATTGAAAAAACAGAAGGCCCTTAACAGGTTAAAAAAATATAACAGAAAGAAATGTACAATCACAAAAATTAAAATTAATTTAAAGTTTTGGTTAAGGCGAAATTCGAATTTTTAATTTCAAGAATTGGGGATTGAAAAATTTCAAGTGAAGTTCTGAAATGTAGAATTGAAAAAATTGGAAATTAAAGTTCAGGAAAGTGGAAAGTTATTCAGACACTGGCAAAAACCGCAAAACCAAGTTATTGGGATCGCCCATGGCGTTTTATCTTAGCGAATGTCGGAGGACATGTGGTTTGTAGCAAGGAGGACGTGTTGATCCCATGGTGGTGCTGAAACAATGCTCGGACAGCACAACAGAACCCTGCAAGGCCATAGGAGACGATCTGGCCACGTGTTAATTTCCCATCAGAAAATTTAAAACTGGGGGGGGGCCACATCCTTCAGTACCAGGAGAGTGTGGACACATAGGGGCTCATTTACTAAGGTTGGGGTCCGCACTATCGTGGAATACCGACAATTTTCCGCCGGCATTCGCCGTGGGGGGGGGGCCTAGGATCTGAACTACGCACAGGAATTTACAACGGCATAAGATGCATCGGGAATAAGATGGTGAACCCGGCGGACCTTAGTGGGGACTACACATGCAGGAAACTCGGGAACACAATCTGTGTGAAGCGAGGCAGATGTGGCTTCTGGTGGACATGCGCTCCTGGGGAATTGCTTACCCATTGCTCCACCATTTGAGTCACTTTCTGACCCATGATACTATGGTCCACATCTGATGTCGTGGAGGTGGAGCAGAAGTCAACATGGAATTCTAGATTGTGTCCCTGGGTGTCTCCCTTCTGCATTGGCAACTTTTATCCTTATTATCCGTGCGCAACTGAGATCTCAATGTAAAATGAAAACTCAGCCAGTAGTGCCTGTACACCAAAATGAACAGTAACTGCCGTATTTTAGTCTCACACTTCTAGTATTGGAATGATGGGATTACATTATGCCACAGGAAACACACAGGAACGCCACAGGAAACAGGACAGTACAGCGGACACAGGCCGCTACGGGAACAGGACAGTACAGGGACACAGGACCATGGAATACCACAGGAAACGGGAAACATGGAGGTGTTGGACATGCCCAGGAGGAACACGGATTCTTCTCTTAGTGAGACTTGAAGATCCGGCCGAGAGTGAAGGGAGGTGCTGATTATAAGGCAGATTAGCAAGCAGCCAAAGGTGGACCATGACACCTTTAAATCAGGACGAGTGGAGCGCGTGAACCCCAAAAGCAGGTAGAGCACGGCCTTATCGGTAAGTCTGTAAAGTACAGGCCGGAGGGGGTGACCACGCCACAATGGAGGGCAGGGTGTACCCAAGATCGTACGAAGGATCTCTTCTCTTCAGCCTCTCTCCTTTCTTCTTCCTCCAATTAAATCTTGGTGAAGGCGACACCTGAGAGGAAAGGCAGAAAATAGGAAAACCCAACGAGATTGCTTGGACCTGGCATGAATGAGCTATGAGGAATCTGAGGATGTCTGACTGTCTTTTGGCCGGATGAGGGAGTGGCCCTTGCGAAGCCAGAAGCGGGAGGGCCCTTGCGAAGCCAGAAGCTGGAGTGGCCCTTGGGAAGCCGAATCTAGAAGTGGGCCATGGGAGGCCGGAGCCAGCGCTTGAAGTTGCAGAGGCCAGAGCGAACTCTGGCACACTGGATCCAGCCTTGGGAGTGGCGGAGCCTCGGAGCGGCCCTGGGAGAGCCAGATGACCTTGGAGGGGCCTCTGGTAGCTCCAGAGACTGGATGGCCTAGGAAGGCCGAGAATCTGGAGCAGCCTGCTGTGAGGGAAGGAAACTCTGTAGTGGCCTGGGAAGGCGGAGACTCGGAGCGGCCTCTGGGACGGCTGGAGACTTTAGTGGACACTGGGAAGGCCGGAGAGACTCTGGAGCGGCCTCTGGGAAGGATGGAGACTCGGAATGGCCTCTAGAGGGCGTTAGACTTGGAGTGGCATCCGTGAGGGGCCAGGGAGACTTGAAGAAGCATCTGGGAGGGCGGAGACTCTGAACAGCCACTGGGAGGCTGCAGACTGTGGAGGAGGCCTCGGGAGGGACGGAGACATGATGGGCCTCTGGAGCGGGCGGAGGACCTGGAACGGCTTATGGAGGGCCAAGAGGATCTGGCGGGCCTCTGGAAAGTCGGATACTCTGAAGCAGCTTTGGGAAGGTCGGAGAGAGTAGTGGGAGGGAAGTCATGGAAAGCCATAATTGAGGTTGCTCGAACCGGACCAGATTTTGCCAGGAACGTGGTTATAGGTAGCCAGTCTGGATACTGACCCCCTATCCCATAAAGAGTAGCCCCAGGCAGGGCCTCTCATAAAGCAAACCAGAAGACGAAACCATAGAGCGTTCAGTGGTGAGCTGGAAGGACATCCTCTCAATTGTATCAATGTGCAGCGAGCACTGGAAAACAAAGTTTCTGTAACAATTCGGGTTTGCCATCACATTTGGTGTGCACAATCCCAGTGCTGATGTGAATACTTAGCACAGCAATGGCTTAGCAGAATTCCTCACATTTGCGGGCCATTGGCCGAATCTTCCTCACATACGAAGGTGTGGGTGAGTTCGGGGAGCTTGAGTCTGTGGACCCGTGGCCACTCAGGAGATGATTGTACTAGACGAACCCGGGACCGGAATCTAACAGAGCCAGACCTGCTGCAGCTGGGAAGGCATCGGCAAGGAAGGGAAGCAGGAAACTGGAAGCAGGGAAGCAGGCCCTCAAGTAGGCAGGACTCAAGGTGGCGGACCTTGGATGGCACCAGATAAGGGACCATCAGAGGAGTACAGGACCACCACAGAGTTACAAGGACCTCAAAAGGAACACCAACAGGAACACACAGTAACACAGGCCATACAGGCGACCACAGCAACAACGAAGGGACACAGGACCGCCACAGGGAACAGGAACGCTGAAACAACGGAGGCGCTGGAAACGCAAGGGAAAACATGAGTTGTTAGAAATGATCAGGAGTAAACATAGGAGGCTTTCTTTTAGTGGAATGACTGAGGGATCCAGCAGAGAGTGTAGGTGGATGCGGATTTAACCAGTGCCATTAAGAGGAACTGGCCCTTTAAATCAGGAAGGATGGCACTATGTGCCCTTACAGTGGTGAGAGCGCTGCCTGAGTAGAGGAGAGGGAAGTAGGGCCGGGGGGGTGAGGGTGATACCGAGATCTGTACCGAGGATAGGGTACGGCATGACACTGCCCATTGCCTTTATTGTATTTAGTAGCCAGAAGAGGGAAAACAGCTCTGTGTAAGCAGCCCCCAGATGGGAAGGTCTTTTTAATGTGTATGATGGTTTGTTTGATTTATGAGCCTGCTACATGTTGGGCCTGTAAATACCTAAAAATAAATACTGGAAGTCAAATCATTTTGGAAATACAAGTCCGACTCTGCATCTCCGATGAACTGTCGTGGTCTCAGTGAGCTGAAACCCTTACAGCAATACAATCTGGGTTAAAGGGAGTTCGGGAGCAGGAGACTGGAACAAGTCTATTACTACAATACTCAAGAATGTGTATGATTGCTAATGGTTTTCTTATAGGCCCAACAAGAAACAAGAGGCCCCCAAACAGGAAGGAAACTAATGGCTCCATAATGCATTCAATCCACCATCTTAGGGACGGGCAGTCAAGGGGAATGGCAGAGAAGCCTCCAATGGTGAGGGTAGAAGTGCACAAGTTACATTTTTACAGTGGTAAATTTCATAAAAAAGGTCACTATTCCCTTCATTGTCACCACACCCCTTCATCGCTCTTCCATTACAGAGGGGGCATATCTTGTTCATTAGGGTAGTAATTTTTGAGAGAAATATTTGACCCTTTGCTCACATCTGGTCCTACCTGGAGAGAATTTCCACCTTTTCAATTTTATTCTGGACTCACATTCCCTTTTTGGAATCCTTTAGAATCTCCTGGTGCTTGCTTTAAGAGCAGTCCTAGCACCCCACGATCCATGTGTGGATTGCGGGTGCACCCAGTGCCCCTCTCCCCATGTCACCATCTCCACGGACATTACATCTCCGTTGTTCGGCGTGAGCGGCGGTGGTTATCCAGGATTTAAAGGGCAGCTGCCAGGTATTTGGCATGGCCACTCGGGTCTGCATTTAATCCAGTGGCTCCATCATTCCTGAGGTTATTAAAGCAATTCTGTGAAGGAGAAAACTATCCTGTGTCTCCAGCATATTCTGTGTCTCCAGGTTTCGCTGTTGTTCTACAGGCTCAGGTGTGACAGTCTGTGCCTGCATTTCTGTCAGGTCGCCGCTCGGGTTCCTGACGGAGGTCTTCTCGTCTTACTGCGCTGTTCCTCCACTTCTCCCCGGGTACAGACTGTCTCCTGCCTTAGTACCTGGCGCACTGCTGCTAGTCGCACCTGTGGAATGAAGTGGTGGTACCCTGCGGCAGTCAAGGGCACAACCACTTTGCAGCGGGCTCTGATGCAGACCAGGTCCACTTAGATCTTCCGTCCCAGGTGTCGGGGTAGCACATCTCACGACCGGTGGTCCAGAGTTGGTCCACAGACTCAGGCCATTGATGTTAAAAAAAAGTTGACAAGTTTTTAGGCTTGGAACCAATTTACACTTTCGCCATTCACCCTACACCGTATTTTCATAGTAAACCACTATGCCTTTAAGACAGTGTGCGTTAGCTAAACTTTCCCAAGGAAGAAGCATTAGGTAATTTAAAAAGTCCAACATTCAGCAGGTTCAAAGCACATTTTAAAACAGTCTTTTTCAAGTCTGGGCAAGTTCCCAGCCTCAATTACCTTCAAAAAAAAAAAGCTCAGTTAACTCATTTATGATATATAAGTGCGCGCCGAAGAAGTTACGTAATCTCATGTGTAATGGAAGCTACTTACCTCCTGTGTGGTTCCATGTTATAGACTGGGGATTAAATGAGCTTCTGACCACGGCAGCCAATGGCGGGTAAAATTTCCTACTCCAGCCTGTTATGTCCTCTCTTCTTGCCTTTTATAAATATACATTCACGATCTTATAGGGATGTGGCTTCCCCCTGCGTCAGTAAAAGTAATATGAAGGAGACACGGGTCCCGGGAATTCTTCATCCTTCTTGTATGTAGGCTGTAATTCCTGTGTATTGTACAAGTTCAGTTATGTTTTGGGGGGTTTCTTTATATTTGTCTTTTATGTGTAAGATTATTTCTTGTAGAGATTGCCAGGATTTCTAATGCATCATACCTCGTGGGTGTCACCCCGGGAGGACGAGGGTATTTTATACTCGGCACTGCTTCCAAATAAACGGAAGTACTCCCTGTGGTTGATAAATTTAGAACAACAAATTATAATCATTTCCTTTATTACCTGCTATAGGCTTTCCACATAAAGCGTATTGGTAAATATTGGGGAGTGTCTTGTATTTTTTTACTGAAATTTCGTTTGGAAATGGAGGTTGAAGAGGAAATCCAACCCAAGACTCCATTAAATCCTGTGAATAAGGATTAGACGTAATGGGGGACTGAAGTCCAGGATGGGGGAAGGATGAGGTTTTGGGTAACAAACAGCTACATATCGTTAGCAATTAAACACTCCGTGCATAGACATGGTCCCGCATATTAGAAATGACATTGATTTGTGATTGCTTCTAAGAGTAATGTTTGTGATTTAGTCAGAATTCTCTCTGTCATTGTTTTGGTGAGGCGGCCACAAGATCCCGTTCTCTCCTGACTTCTTGTCAGTATTCGAAGTTCATTCTCTCCAGTATCGTCATTGATACTAAAATCCCGACCCAGTCAGCGAAAGTTACTTCAACAGCTCAATGATCACCAGATTGTGTTGGTTGTGGTACTTGGACTGTTCGATAAAAAAAACATGTGGATAGAGGAGGTCTACCGATAACGAGGGGTCGGTGGCTCCATAGATGATCACAAGATGCAACACAGACAGGAAAAAAATACATGAGGAAAACAGAAGGAAAGTTCCCCAAACGCAACCAGGAGCAGATGCAAGGAGACATTGGCTAGAGCCACTTGGTTGATGTCCAGCCAGGAGGCCACATGGGCCTCATCATTGCTGAAAAAACATCCTCCACCTTAACTGAACCTACTTCAGAGGACATGTTCAAGCATTGTGGATGGACAATAGGTCCCTGTGTGCTCCTCATTAAAGGTGAATTTTGACTAGGAAATGTCCTGTATGGCAATGACCTTTAAGAAGTTTCAGAACACATCAAGGCCTTGCGTCAAAAACAAATGGGGATGATGCCTGCGGCCCAAGCAATTATTTACATCCCCCATTATTACTGCTACCTAGTGGGCTTAAGAAGCGGAGAAAATTTCCTGCGATTTATAAAATAAAAAATCATTGAATACATCTGTAACGGTTGTGTAATCTCATCCAATTTAGGTCTTGGCTGCCGGTGGGCATGACAAATTTTTTTTCACCTTCCGCTGGTTGGATGTGCAGACAATGCAACCAGGGGATAATTGGAATGAACAAACTGCTCTCCCTTCTGTGATTGCAGTTATGATATTCCATAAATATTATGGAATCTTGGCTACTCTGCCTATCGTGGATGTTTACTGGATGGTGATCTTCCCGCGTCTTAGTAGGGTAGCAAGTTTCTGTGTATCGAAGGTAAAGGATATCAGTTAACTGTTTTTTATGTATTTTGCTTTTCGGCACTTGTTGTATTGTGTTGTACAGGTATTGTGCTTTGTCCTGTTTTTATTTTGTGGTCAGCTTGATCCTAAGTATTTATGTGTCTATTCTGTTTTTCCTCTTATTATCCTCCATTACTTTGTTAGAAAGGCGAAGTCTGCAGTACAGTGTAGAGTGGTGCTAGACATTTTTAGGCGCCATATCCAGTTAATCTCACTGAACTATGGATACCCTATCCATTGCCTCTGTGAGTTGGCTTCATTTCCTCTTACTTGGGGGATGTTTAGGGGTCGTACTATTTTTCACCAGTCGTCCGGACCGGGAGCTGCTGTTTATGTGTCTCTAGGTAATTGCATGATAAAGTAATCCATCATTGTTGCAGGGTAGAGTCCTCAACCATACTTAGCAACTAGAGTGAGTGAGCATAAAATGAGCGAGTGCTAGTATACGAGTCAAACTTTTTCCGGCCTCAAGAGCTCGTTTGAATAACGAAACCCATTTGAAGTCAATGTCCGATTTGAGAATTTTTACAAAAGGGACCAAGGCTTGCCACAGAGAAGCTCGGCAAAAACCTGGGTGGGGAAAAACCTCACGGAAAAGTAGGAAACAACACGGAAAAGGACAGAACACAGCATGGATGCCTCTGAGGCAGGCTGACTCACGCACCATTATGCCAAAATTCTGGGCAACAGCATGGCGGGTGACTAGAGTGACCAAGTTGGGCGATTTAAAAAAATCCTTTTGGCGAGGCTAACATGTAGCACTGTATGTATCAGTTGAATTGGCCTGGTTATGGTGGCATTGGATGAGGAACCAAAGGAGGGAACCAAAGGTTGACGGTTTTATATTGTCGTATAACAAGCATGACGGCCGACAGAGGGACCAGTTCCTAACATATCTGGTGCAACACCTGAAAAAAAATGACCTGACACAGCTCGTTGCTACGGGGGGAGACTGTGGAGGCCAGAACGGAGACGACTTTGGAGGAGCTGGGGAGAAGGACATGTGGAGGCTGTATGGAGGGATAACGCCTGTGGTGGGAAGTATGGAGACAACGTGTGGATGGCAGCGCGATGGAGACGACATGGGAGGCTGCTATGGAGCCAAGTGTGAAGGCAGCTATCGAGACGACTGTTGTATATGGACAGATGCATTTATTTGGCAGTCCAAAAAAGTTTTTCAAAACAAGAGGACCGGGTAGGTGGCCACTCCAGAAACATTAAATACATAGAGCAAACCTGTATGTGGCACTCACAAAACATTTGCAATAATGAGGACCCAAAATGTGGCCGTCCCTAAAATGTAATACATACAGTAATATGCTACCAGCAGTTGGTCCTGAGCAAAAAAGCCAGGCGCTCTGCTTTAGTGTACCAAAGAGGGGGCGAAGGAGGAGAAAGAATGATGAGGGAGGAGTGCATACATGAGAAAAAAAAAATTATTTAGGTTGAGTGCCGTCTTCACCTGGTGGAGAAGAAATTCATGAGAAATAAAGGCTTTATTCATCTTGATAAGAGTCAGGCCTGTCAGCGCTGTCACTGCGACCGCGCTGTACGCTTATCAGCTGCAACTGAAAACCGCCGGACAAACACCCTAGCGGCCAGGCTGGCAAGAACCTCTAAGCGTATCAGCGCCAATTTAGGGCACATGACCATTTTGAAAACCAGTTGTTGTGGGAGCTGTGTCTTGGTGGGGTGTATAAAAACTGGCAAAGGCCCTAGTAAAGCGTACCCCTGCCAGTGATGGACAAGGCATGCTCGCCATTACCTACCTCGTACGTGTCCCGCAGAAGTACGCCATTGCCGCTAGCACTGTCAGATTGGACAATACTGTTCAGCGTGTGCACCAGGGATGCTGGCCATTTAATGATTTCCTATCCAGGGATGAGAGGGAACGATTTTGCTTGTACCTGGGTCAAGGAGAGATGAATACCCAGTAATCGGGGCTGGAACAATTGAACGTAAGTGTGAAGGCATAGGCAGCCTAGCATGACATCTGCCATATGCCAACTCGTACCAACGCGCATCAATTGACTCCCCTATCTGAGGCTGAACTCTCCATTTCCTCCTCCTCCAACTCCTCTTCTTCTGCCATTACAGTGAACAGTTATAAGGATCTGAGCACCGGTTCCCTCTCCTGTGTCACCGCCTTCATTCTCCTCCTCTTCCTCCTTATCCTCTACACTCCTACGATACGCGCTGGGAAACGGACGGAGGGTGATCAGGTCTGGCTAAAACAAGGGAATCTTCCCCCATCTTGATGAGCGTAAAGCTGCGACTTCCTGCTAAACAGAGACGTTTTTCAACCGGCAAGCAGCGGGATGGTTGAGGCTGATGAGGACGAATCGACACTGTCATCTATGTGGACTCCCGTCAAAGTACTCAGCAACTGACAGATATCAGACCTCCACGTCACTCATCATTGTAGACTTGAGGAAGCGTGGAAGTCCATATCGTGGCACGTTGCACGCAGCAGTGAGCCGGCAGTTGGAAGCTGCGCTGCGTGCCCTGAGAGTGGCAGCTTCTGTGGTTCGACTTTCTGAATGTGTCACAGAGTGTGGCGCCCCTTCGTGAGCAAATCAGACAGACTGGGGTATGTCTACCCTACTGCCATCAGGTCCTCTGAACCTACCCTCCTGCTATGTGTCCTACAACGCACCCTACTGGAGATCGTACTCCCGGCCTCTCTCAATCCATGTATCCTTCCGGCCAGCTCATGCCAGATGCGCCTCTTGCGCCTCTCATTCCTGCCATCTCTCCTTAAGGCCCCATTTTGCCATTGTCCTCATAGAATACCTCCTGCCATCTGTCCTCTGGGCCCTCCTACGACACATTCTTCCCGGGCCTCTCTCCTGCCATCCATCCTCCGGACTCCCTTAGTCATGTGTTTTCGGGGCCTAACACTCCTGCCATCTTTCTTCCAGACTTTGTCCTGCCATGTGTACAACAGCCGCCCTGTGCCATCTGCCATCCAGGCATTCCACTACGGGGCCTCCCTCTTGGATCTGTCCTTCGGCCATTCTACTTCCATCTGTCCTTGGGCCTCCCTACGGCATTCGGTCTTAGGCATTCCTTTGTTTATATGCCCTCCTGGCTCACACCTCAATCTGTCCTCTGGGCCTCCTTCCGCCATGTGTACTATGGGCATACAGCACTGTTCATCTGTACTCGGGCCTTGGACCCTGCATCAGTCATCCGGGCATCGTCCCTGCATTTGTCCTCTGGGCTTTTTTTCTTCCAGCCTGCCCTCACGTACTGCCATCGTCCTTACAAGCTCCTTTTACCTCATGTGTCCACCAGGGACCGCCCCATGCCTTCTTTAAACATGCCTCCCCCCCTGCCCTTGTCCGCCAGGCCGACCCTCTTGCCAGTTGTTATGGGGGCCTAGCCCGTGCAATTTTCTATGCACCTAACCCTGCTATGTGTCCTCTGGGCCTACCCTCTTACAATCTGTCCTACAGGCTCCCTCCTGCCATCTGTCCTCTTGACATCCCTCCCGCCATCATCTCAAGCCGCCATTTTGCCATCTGTCCTTCTAGCCTCCATCTGCAATCTGTCCTAGGGGACTCCTATGTCTCATTTCCTCTCGGGCATCCCTCCTTGCCATCTGGACCTCGGGCCTCCCTTCAGCAATGTTCCTTTGGGCTCCATTCCTGCCATCTTCTTCCAGGCCTTTGTCCTGCCATGTGTCCACCAGGCTGCTCCTTTTGCCATCTGTCTCCAGGTATTCCACCTACTGGCCTACCTATTGCACTGTCCTCGCAGCCATTCTACTTCCATATGTCCTTGGGGCCCTCCCTACTGACTCACTATAGGCATCCCTTTGGTTAGCTGTCCTCTTGTCCTACACCTCATTGTCCTCTGGGCCTCGTCCCTGCATTGCCTGCCGTGTTACTCTGGGCCTACAGCCATGTCATCTGTTACGCGGGCCTTGCCCTGCATTGTCCTCTGGACCTTGGCCCTGCATTGTATGCGCCTCGTCCCTCCACCTGCCCTCACTACTACATTGTCCTCCAAGCCTCCCTTTAACATGTGTCCACCAGGCCAGCCCCACCTTCTTTTTCAACATGCCTCCCTCCTGCATCTGTCCTAAAGGCCTACCCTCTTGCCATTTGTTATTTGGGCCTAGCCCAGTGCAATTGGTCCTCTGGGACCTTCCCTACTGCACATTCTTCCGGGCCTTTCTATGCTATCCGTCATCCTGGATTCTTTAGTCATGTGTTCTCGGGGCCTCATACTCCTCCCCTCTTCGTGCAGGTCCTTTGTCCTGCCATGTGTTACAGGCATTCCTTTGCACATCTGTCTCGAGGGTCTATATCTCAATTTATTTCTCCAGGGCCTGCCTTTTACCACCTGTCCTCCAGGCCTTATACTAAAGGGCTCATCTTGCATCTGACTCCGGCTCCATTCTACTGACATATGTCCTTGGGGCCTCCCTACTGCCATTGGTCTTTGGGCCATCCCTTTTGGTATTGTTCTATTTGCCTAACAATTCAATGTCTCAGGGCCTCCCTTTTGCCATCGGTCCACAGGGCCTAACCCATAACGCGCTTCTGTTCTCCGTGCCTCCCTCTTCATCTGTTCATCCGGCCTACCCTATTGCCCATCGTTATTTGGGCCTAGTATGTGCAAATATGGGCCTACATCCTGCCTGTTTACTTGGGCCCTACAATCTGTCATTGGCACCCGGGTACTCAAACATTCATCTGTCGTAAGGGTCTCCGCCTGCCCCCACTATCCATCTGTCCTCAGGGCCTCCATCCTTCCATTGTACTCTGGGACCTACGCCTGCATATGTCCACCAGGCCTTATAATGCATTCGTTTCTCGGGTATATACTGCCATGTGTGCTGTGCGGCCTACATCTTTGCAAATATTTCATCCAGGCCTTTGTCCTGTCATCTGTCATCAGGCCTCACACCCTCCGGCCATCTGTACCTCTTGGTCCTACCTACTGCCATCTGTCCTCGGGGCCTACATCCTGCCAAGTGTCATCTAGCATTCCTCTCGCCAGCTGGTCCTATGGGCCTCACTCCTTCCATGGTCCTCTGGGACTCCATCCTTCCATCTGTACTCTGGGCCTCGCTAATGCCATCTGTCACCAGGTTTCCTAATGCCTTCTTTTCTCCGGGTCTACCTCTTGCCCATGTGTGCTCTTGGCCTACACTCCTGCCATCTTTCCTCCAGGCCTTTGTCCTGTCATTGTCCTCAGAGGTCACTCCTGCCATCTGTCCTCTGGCTCCCCCTGCCATCTGTTCCTCAGGACCTCCCTCCGCATGTGTCATCTAGCCTTCCTTTCTGCCAGTGTCTTGGTCTCCCTCTTGCTATGTGTCTTGGGCCCCCTCCTGCAAGGTGTCCTCTGGACCTCTGCCATTGTGTCCTGGGCCTCCTTCATGCCAGATCTCCTTGGGCATCCCTCCTGTGACATCTGTCCTCTGGGCCTCCTCCTGCCATCTGCTCTGGGCCTCCTCATGCCATCTGTCCTCTGGTCTCCCTTTTGCAATTCTCTTCAGCCTCCAATTCGTTTTTTTTTCTATTGTCTCGGGCCTCTCCCCTGAATCTGTCCTCGGCCATTTATGACATATGTGTCCTCTGGGCCTCCCCTCCTGCATGATGTCCTTTGGGCCTCCCTTACTGCACTATCTAGGCCTCCCCTCCTGCCCAACTGTCTCTTTGCCTCCACACCTTCATCTGTCCTCAGTGCTCCCTTTTGCAATCTTGTACACGGCCTCCACATTGCTTCTGTTTCCATGCCTCCCCTCCTTCCATCTGTACTCCAGGCCGACCCTGTGCCATTGTTATTGGGCCTAGACATGTGCATATGGGCCTACAGCTCTTCCATGTTGACTTGGGGGGCCTACACTCCTGTCATCTGTCCTCCGGGTCTCACACCTTCATCTATCGTCCGGGTCTCCCTCCTGCCCCCACTACTGCCATCTGTCCTTAGGGCCTCCATCCTTCCATCTGTACTCTGGGCCTCGCTACTGCCATCTGTCCACCAGGCCTCCTACATGCTTCGTTTTCTCCGGGTATCCCTCCTGCCATGTGTGCTCTGGGCCTACACTCCTGCCATCTTTCCTCCAGGCCTTTGTCCTGTCATCTGTCCTCCAGGCCTCCCTCCTGCCATCTGTCCTTTGGGCCTCCCTCCTGCCATCTGTCCTCCTGGCCTCCCTCCTGCCATGTGTCATCTAGCCTTCCTCCTGCCATCTGTCCTCTGGGCCTCCCTCCTGCCATCTGTCCTCTGAAGGTGGGGAAAATGGAATTGAAAAAACAGAAGGCCCTTAACAGGTTAAAAAAATATAACAGAAAGAAATGTACAATCACAAAAATTAAAATTAATTTAAAGTTTTGGTTAAGGCGAAATTCGAATTTTTAATTTCAAGAATTGGGGATTGAAAAATTTCAAGTGAAGTTCTGAAATGTAGAATTGAAAAAATTGGAAATTAAAGTTCAGGAAAGTGGAAAGTTATTCAGACACTGGCAAAAACCGCAAAACCAAGTTATTGGGATCGCCCATGGCGTTTTATCTTAGCGAATGTCGGAGGACATGTGGTTTGTAGCAAGGAGGACGTGTTGATCCCATGGTGGTGCTGAAACAATGCTCGGACAGCACAACAGAACCCTGCAAGGCCATAGGAGACGATCTGGCCACGTGTTAATTTCCCATCAGAAAATTTAAAACTGGGGGGGGGCCACATCCTTCAGTACCAGGAGAGTGTGGACACATAGGGGCTCATTTACTAAGGTTGGGGTCCGCACTATCGTGGAATACCGACAATTTTCCGCCGGCATTCGCCGTGGGGGGGGGGCCTAGGATCTGAACTACGCACAGGAATTTACAACGGCATAAGATGCATCGGGAATAAGATGGTGAACCCGGCGGACCTTAGTGGGGACTACACATGCAGGAAACTCGGGAACACAATCTGTGTGAAGCGAGGCAGATGTGGCTTCTGGTGGACATGCGCTCCTGGGGAATTGCTTACCCATTGCTCCACCATTTGAGTCACTTTCTGACCCATGATACTATGGTCCACATCTGATGTCGTGGAGGTGGAGCAGAAGTCAACATGGAATTCTAGATTGTGTCCCTGGGTGTCTCCCTTCTGCATTGGCAACTTTTATCCTTATTATCCGTGCGCAACTGAGATCTCAATGTAAAATGAAAACTCAGCCAGTAGTGCCTGTACACCAAAATGAACAGTAACTGCCGTATTTTAGTCTCACACTTCTAGTATTGGAATGATGGGATTACATTATGCCACAGGAAACACACAGGAACGCCACAGGAAACAGGACAGTACAGCGGACACAGGCCGCTACGGGAACAGGACAGTACAGGGACACAGGACCATGGAATACCACAGGAAACGGGAAACATGGAGGTGTTGGACATGCCCAGGAGGAACACGGATTCTTCTCTTAGTGAGACTTGAAGATCCGGCCGAGAGTGAAGGGAGGTGCTGATTATAAGGCAGATTAGCAAGCAGCCAAAGGTGGACCATGACACCTTTAAATCAGGACGAGTGGAGCGCGTGAACCCCAAAAGCAGGTAGAGCACGGCCTTATCGGTAAGTCTGTAAAGTACAGGCCGGAGGGGGTGACCACGCCACAATGGAGGGCAGGGTGTACCCAAGATCGTACGAAGGATCTCTTCTCTTCAGCCTCTCTCCTTTCTTCTTCCTCCAATTAAATCTTGGTGAAGGCGACACCTGAGAGGAAAGGCAGAAAATAGGAAAACCCAACGAGATTGCTTGGACCTGGCATGAATGAGCTATGAGGAATCTGAGGATGTCTGACTGTCTTTTGGCCGGATGAGGGAGTGGCCCTTGCGAAGCCAGAAGCGGGAGGGCCCTTGCGAAGCCAGAAGCTGGAGTGGCCCTTGGGAAGCCGAATCTAGAAGTGGGCCATGGGAGGCCGGAGCCAGCGCTTGAAGTTGCAGAGGCCAGAGCGAACTCTGGCACACTGGATCCAGCCTTGGGAGTGGCGGAGCCTCGGAGCGGCCCTGGGAGAGCCAGATGACCTTGGAGGGGCCTCTGGTAGCTCCAGAGACTGGATGGCCTAGGAAGGCCGAGAATCTGGAGCAGCCTGCTGTGAGGGAAGGAAACTCTGTAGTGGCCTGGGAAGGCGGAGACTCGGAGCGGCCTCTGGGACGGCTGGAGACTTTAGTGGACACTGGGAAGGCCGGAGAGACTCTGGAGCGGCCTCTGGGAAGGATGGAGACTCGGAATGGCCTCTAGAGGGCGTTAGACTTGGAGTGGCATCCGTGAGGGGCCAGGGAGACTTGAAGAAGCATCTGGGAGGGCGGAGACTCTGAACAGCCACTGGGAGGCTGCAGACTGTGGAGGAGGCCTCGGGAGGGACGGAGACATGATGGGCCTCTGGAGCGGGCGGAGGACCTGGAACGGCTTATGGAGGGCCAAGAGGATCTGGCGGGCCTCTGGAAAGTCGGATACTCTGAAGCAGCTTTGGGAAGGTCGGAGAGAGTAGTGGGAGGGAAGTCATGGAAAGCCATAATTGAGGTTGCTCGAACCGGACCAGATTTTGCCAGGAACGTGGTTATAGGTAGCCAGTCTGGATACTGACCCCCTATCCCATAAAGAGTAGCCCCAGGCAGGGCCTCTCATAAAGCAAACCAGAAGACGAAACCATAGAGCGTTCAGTGGTGAGCTGGAAGGACATCCTCTCAATTGTATCAATGTGCAGCGAGCACTGGAAAACAAAGTTTCTGTAACAATTCGGGTTTGCCATCACATTTGGTGTGCACAATCCCAGTGCTGATGTGAATACTTAGCACAGCAATGGCTTAGCAGAATTCCTCACATTTGCGGGCCATTGGCCGAATCTTCCTCACATACGAAGGTGTGGGTGAGTTCGGGGAGCTTGAGTCTGTGGACCCGTGGCCACTCAGGAGATGATTGTACTAGACGAACCCGGGACCGGAATCTAACAGAGCCAGACCTGCTGCAGCTGGGAAGGCATCGGCAAGGAAGGGAAGCAGGAAACTGGAAGCAGGGAAGCAGGCCCTCAAGTAGGCAGGACTCAAGGTGGCGGACCTTGGATGGCACCAGATAAGGGACCATCAGAGGAGTACAGGACCACCACAGAGTTACAAGGACCTCAAAAGGAACACCAACAGGAACACACAGTAACACAGGCCATACAGGCGACCACAGCAACAACGAAGGGACACAGGACCGCCACAGGGAACAGGAACGCTGAAACAACGGAGGCGCTGGAAACGCAAGGGAAAACATGAGTTGTTAGAAATGATCAGGAGTAAACATAGGAGGCTTTCTTTTAGTGGAATGACTGAGGGATCCAGCAGAGAGTGTAGGTGGATGCGGATTTAACCAGTGCCATTAAGAGGAACTGGCCCTTTAAATCAGGAAGGATGGCACTATGTGCCCTTACAGTGGTGAGAGCGCTGCCTGAGTAGAGGAGAGGGAAGTAGGGCCGGGGGGGTGAGGGTGATACCGAGATCTGTACCGAGGATAGGGTACGGCATGACACTGCCCATTGCCTTTATTGTATTTAGTAGCCAGAAGAGGGAAAACAGCTCTGTGTAAGCAGCCCCCAGATGGGAAGGTCTTTTTAATGTGTATGATGGTTTGTTTGATTTATGAGCCTGCTACATGTTGGGCCTGTAAATACCTAAAAATAAATACTGGAAGTCAAATCATTTTGGAAATACAAGTCCGACTCTGCATCTCCGATGAACTGTCGTGGTCTCAGTGAGCTGAAACCCTTACAGCAATACAATCTGGGTTAAAGGGAGTTCGGGAGCAGGAGACTGGAACAAGTCTATTACTACAATACTCAAGAATGTGTATGATTGCTAATGGTTTTCTTATAGGCCCAACAAGAAACAAGAGGCCCCCAAACAGGAAGGAAACTAATGGCTCCATAATGCATTCAATCCACCATCTTAGGGACGGGCAGTCAAGGGGAATGGCAGAGAAGCCTCCAATGGTGAGGGTAGAAGTGCACAAGTTACATTTTTACAGTGGTAAATTTCATAAAAAAGGTCACTATTCCCTTCATTGTCACCACACCCCTTCATCGCTCTTCCATTACAGAGGGGGCATATCTTGTTCATTAGGGTAGTAATTTTTGAGAGAAATATTTGACCCTTTGCTCACATCTGGTCCTACCTGGAGAGAATTTCCACCTTTTCAATTTTATTCTGGACTCACATTCCCTTTTTGGAATCCTTTAGAATCTCCTGGTGCTTGCTTTAAGAGCAGTCCTAGCACCCCACGATCCATGTGTGGATTGCGGGTGCACCCAGTGCCCCTCTCCCCATGTCACCATCTCCACGGACATTACATCTCCGTTGTTCGGCGTGAGCGGCGGTGGTTATCCAGGATTTAAAGGGCAGCTGCCAGGTATTTGGCATGGCCACTCGGGTCTGCATTTAATCCAGTGGCTCCATCATTCCTGAGGTTATTAAAGCAATTCTGTGAAGGAGAAAACTATCCTGTGTCTCCAGCATATTCTGTGTCTCCAGGTTTCGCTGTTGTTCTACAGGCTCAGGTGTGACAGTCTGTGCCTGCATTTCTGTCAGGTCGCCGCTCGGGTTCCTGACGGAGGTCTTCTCGTCTTACTGCGCTGTTCCTCCACTTCTCCCCGGGTACAGACTGTCTCCTGCCTTAGTACCTGGCGCACTGCTGCTAGTCGCACCTGTGGAATGAAGTGGTGGTACCCTGCGGCAGTCAAGGGCACAACCACTTTGCAGCGGGCTCTGATGCAGACCAGGTCCACTTAGATCTTCCGTCCCAGGTGTCGGGGTAGCACATCTCACGACCGGTGGTCCAGAGTTGGTCCACAGACTCAGGCCATTGATGTTAAAAAAAAGTTGACAAGTTTTTAGGCTTGGAACCAATTTACACTTTCGCCATTCACCCTACACCGTATTTTCATAGTAAACCACTATGCCTTTAAGACAGTGTGCGTTAGCTAAACTTTCCCAAGGAAGAAGCATTAGGTAATTTAAAAAGTCCAACATTCAGCAGGTTCAAAGCACATTTTAAAACAGTCTTTTTCAAGTCTGGGCAAGTTCCCAGCCTCAATTACCTTCAAAAAAAAAAAGCTCAGTTAACTCATTTATGATATATAAGTGCGCGCCGAAGAAGTTACGTAATCTCATGTGTAATGGAAGCTACTTACCTCCTGTGTGGTTCCATGTTATAGACTGGGGATTAAATGAGCTTCTGACCACGGCAGCCAATGGCGGGTAAAATTTCCTACTCCAGCCTGTTATGTCCTCTCTTCTTGCCTTTTATAAATATACATTCACGATCTTATAGGGATGTGGCTTCCCCCTGCGTCAGTAAAAGTAATATGAAGGAGACACGGGTCCCGGGAATTCTTCATCCTTCTTGTATGTAGGCTGTAATTCCTGTGTATTGTACAAGTTCAGTTATGTTTTGGGGGGTTTCTTTATATTTGTCTTTTATGTGTAAGATTATTTCTTGTAGAGATTGCCAGGATTTCTAATGCATCATACCTCGTGGGTGTCACCCCGGGAGGACGAGGGTATTTTATACTCGGCACTGCTTCCAAATAAACGGAAGTACTCCCTGTGGTTGATAAATTTAGAACAACAAATTATAATCATTTCCTTTATTACCTGCTATAGGCTTTCCACATAAAGCGTATTGGTAAATATTGGGGAGTGTCTTGTATTTTTTTACTGAAATTTCGTTTGGAAATGGAGGTTGAAGAGGAAATCCAACCCAAGACTCCATTAAATCCTGTGAATAAGGATTAGACGTAATGGGGGACTGAAGTCCAGGATGGGGGAAGGATGAGGTTTTGGGTAACAAACAGCTACATATCGTTAGCAATTAAACACTCCGTGCATAGACATGGTCCCGCATATTAGAAATGACATTGATTTGTGATTGCTTCTAAGAGTAATGTTTGTGATTTAGTCAGAATTCTCTCTGTCATTGTTTTGGTGAGGCGGCCACAAGATCCCGTTCTCTCCTGACTTCTTGTCAGTATTCGAAGTTCATTCTCTCCAGTATCGTCATTGATACTAAAATCCCGACCCAGTCAGCGAAAGTTACTTCAACAGCTCAATGATCACCAGATTGTGTTGGTTGTGGTACTTGGACTGTTCGATAAAAAAAACATGTGGATAGAGGAGGTCTACCGATAACGAGGGGTCGGTGGCTCCATAGATGATCACAAGATGCAACACAGACAGGAAAAAAATACATGAGGAAAACAGAAGGAAAGTTCCCCAAACGCAACCAGGAGCAGATGCAAGGAGACATTGGCTAGAGCCACTTGGTTGATGTCCAGCCAGGAGGCCACATGGGCCTCATCATTGCTGAAAAAACATCCTCCACCTTAACTGAACCTACTTCAGAGGACATGTTCAAGCATTGTGGATGGACAATAGGTCCCTGTGTGCTCCTCATTAAAGGTGAATTTTGACTAGGAAATGTCCTGTATGGCAATGACCTTTAAGAAGTTTCAGAACACATCAAGGCCTTGCGTCAAAAACAAATGGGGATGATGCCTGCGGCCCAAGCAATTATTTACATCCCCCATTATTACTGCTACCTAGTGGGCTTAAGAAGCGGAGAAAATTTCCTGCGATTTATAAAATAAAAAATCATTGAATACATCTGTAACGGTTGTGTAATCTCATCCAATTTAGGTCTTGGCTGCCGGTGGGCATGACAAATTTTTTTTCACCTTCCGCTGGTTGGATGTGCAGACAATGCAACCAGGGGATAATTGGAATGAACAAACTGCTCTCCCTTCTGTGATTGCAGTTATGATATTCCATAAATATTATGGAATCTTGGCTACTCTGCCTATCGTGGATGTTTACTGGATGGTGATCTTCCCGCGTCTTAGTAGGGTAGCAAGTTTCTGTGTATCGAAGGTAAAGGATATCAGTTAACTGTTTTTTATGTATTTTGCTTTTCGGCACTTGTTGTATTGTGTTGTACAGGTATTGTGCTTTGTCCTGTTTTTATTTTGTGGTCAGCTTGATCCTAAGTATTTATGTGTCTATTCTGTTTTTCCTCTTATTATCCTCCATTACTTTGTTAGAAAGGCGAAGTCTGCAGTACAGTGTAGAGTGGTGCTAGACATTTTTAGGCGCCATATCCAGTTAATCTCACTGAACTATGGATACCCTATCCATTGCCTCTGTGAGTTGGCTTCATTTCCTCTTACTTGGGGGATGTTTAGGGGTCGTACTATTTTTCACCAGTCGTCCGGACCGGGAGCTGCTGTTTATGTGTCTCTAGGTAATTGCATGATAAAGTAATCCATCATTGTTGCAGGGTAGAGTCCTCAACCATACTTAGCAACTAGAGTGAGTGAGCATAAAATGAGCGAGTGCTAGTATACGAGTCAAACTTTTTCCGGCCTCAAGAGCTCGTTTGAATAACGAAACCCATTTGAAGTCAATGTCCGATTTGAGAATTTTTACAAAAGGGACCAAGGCTTGCCACAGAGAAGCTCGGCAAAAACCTGGGTGGGGAAAAACCTCACGGAAAAGTAGGAAACAACACGGAAAAGGACAGAACACAGCATGGATGCCTCTGAGGCAGGCTGACTCACGCACCATTATGCCAAAATTCTGGGCAACAGCATGGCGGGTGACTAGAGTGACCAAGTTGGGCGATTTAAAAAAATCCTTTTGGCGAGGCTAACATGTAGCACTGTATGTATCAGTTGAATTGGCCTGGTTATGGTGGCATTGGATGAGGAACCAAAGGAGGGAACCAAAGGTTGACGGTTTTATATTGTCGTATAACAAGCATGACGGCCGACAGAGGGACCAGTTCCTAACATATCTGGTGCAACACCTGAAAAAAAATGACCTGACACAGCTCGTTGCTACGGGGGGAGACTGTGGAGGCCAGAACGGAGACGACTTTGGAGGAGCTGGGGAGAAGGACATGTGGAGGCTGTATGGAGGGATAACGCCTGTGGTGGGAAGTATGGAGACAACGTGTGGATGGCAGCGCGATGGAGACGACATGGGAGGCTGCTATGGAGCCAAGTGTGAAGGCAGCTATCGAGACGACTGTTGTATATGGACAGATGCATTTATTTGGCAGTCCAAAAAAGTTTTTCAAAACAAGAGGACCGGGTAGGTGGCCACTCCAGAAACATTAAATACATAGAGCAAACCTGTATGTGGCACTCACAAAACATTTGCAATAATGAGGACCCAAAATGTGGCCGTCCCTAAAATGTAATACATACAGTAATATGCTACCAGCAGTTGGTCCTGAGCAAAAAAGCCAGGCGCTCTGCTTTAGTGTACCAAAGAGGGGGCGAAGGAGGAGAAAGAATGATGAGGGAGGAGTGCATACATGAGAAAAAAAAAATTATTTAGGTTGAGTGCCGTCTTCACCTGGTGGAGAAGAAATTCATGAGAAATAAAGGCTTTATTCATCTTGATAAGAGTCAGGCCTGTCAGCGCTGTCACTGCGACCGCGCTGTACGCTTATCAGCTGCAACTGAAAACCGCCGGACAAACACCCTAGCGGCCAGGCTGGCAAGAACCTCTAAGCGTATCAGCGCCAATTTAGGGCACATGACCATTTTGAAAACCAGTTGTTGTGGGAGCTGTGTCTTGGTGGGGTGTATAAAAACTGGCAAAGGCCCTAGTAAAGCGTACCCCTGCCAGTGATGGACAAGGCATGCTCGCCATTACCTACCTCGTACGTGTCCCGCAGAAGTACGCCATTGCCGCTAGCACTGTCAGATTGGACAATACTGTTCAGCGTGTGCACCAGGGATGCTGGCCATTTAATGATTTCCTATCCAGGGATGAGAGGGAACGATTTTGCTTGTACCTGGGTCAAGGAGAGATGAATACCCAGTAATCGGGGCTGGAACAATTGAACGTAAGTGTGAAGGCATAGGCAGCCTAGCATGACATCTGCCATATGCCAACTCGTACCAACGCGCATCAATTGACTCCCCTATCTGAGGCTGAACTCTCCATTTCCTCCTCCTCCAACTCCTCTTCTTCTGCCATTACAGTGAACAGTTATAAGGATCTGAGCACCGGTTCCCTCTCCTGTGTCACCGCCTTCATTCTCCTCCTCTTCCTCCTTATCCTCTACACTCCTACGATACGCGCTGGGAAACGGACGGAGGGTGATCAGGTCTGGCTAAAACAAGGGAATCTTCCCCCATCTTGATGAGCGTAAAGCTGCGACTTCCTGCTAAACAGAGACGTTTTTCAACCGGCAAGCAGCGGGATGGTTGAGGCTGATGAGGACGAATCGACACTGTCATCTATGTGGACTCCCGTCAAAGTACTCAGCAACTGACAGATATCAGACCTCCACGTCACTCATCATTGTAGACTTGAGGAAGCGTGGAAGTCCATATCGTGGCACGTTGCACGCAGCAGTGAGCCGGCAGTTGGAAGCTGCGCTGCGTGCCCTGAGAGTGGCAGCTTCTGTGGTTCGACTTTCTGAATGTGTCACAGAGTGTGGCGCCCCTTCGTGAGCAAATCAGACAGACTGGGGTATGTCTACCCTACTGCCATCAGGTCCTCTGAACCTACCCTCCTGCTATGTGTCCTACAACGCACCCTACTGGAGATCGTACTCCCGGCCTCTCTCAATCCATGTATCCTTCCGGCCAGCTCATGCCAGATGCGCCTCTTGCGCCTCTCATTCCTGCCATCTCTCCTTAAGGCCCCATTTTGCCATTGTCCTCATAGAATACCTCCTGCCATCTGTCCTCTGGGCCCTCCTACGACACATTCTTCCCGGGCCTCTCTCCTGCCATCCATCCTCCGGACTCCCTTAGTCATGTGTTTTCGGGGCCTAACACTCCTGCCATCTTTCTTCCAGACTTTGTCCTGCCATGTGTACAACAGCCGCCCTGTGCCATCTGCCATCCAGGCATTCCACTACGGGGCCTCCCTCTTGGATCTGTCCTTCGGCCATTCTACTTCCATCTGTCCTTGGGCCTCCCTACGGCATTCGGTCTTAGGCATTCCTTTGTTTATATGCCCTCCTGGCTCACACCTCAATCTGTCCTCTGGGCCTCCTTCCGCCATGTGTACTATGGGCATACAGCACTGTTCATCTGTACTCGGGCCTTGGACCCTGCATCAGTCATCCGGGCATCGTCCCTGCATTTGTCCTCTGGGCTTTTTTTCTTCCAGCCTGCCCTCACGTACTGCCATCGTCCTTACAAGCTCCTTTTACCTCATGTGTCCACCAGGGACCGCCCCATGCCTTCTTTAAACATGCCTCCCCCCCTGCCCTTGTCCGCCAGGCCGACCCTCTTGCCAGTTGTTATGGGGGCCTAGCCCGTGCAATTTTCTATGCACCTAACCCTGCTATGTGTCCTCTGGGCCTACCCTCTTACAATCTGTCCTACAGGCTCCCTCCTGCCATCTGTCCTCTTGACATCCCTCCCGCCATCATCTCAAGCCGCCATTTTGCCATCTGTCCTTCTAGCCTCCATCTGCAATCTGTCCTAGGGGACTCCTATGTCTCATTTCCTCTCGGGCATCCCTCCTTGCCATCTGGACCTCGGGCCTCCCTTCAGCAATGTTCCTTTGGGCTCCATTCCTGCCATCTTCTTCCAGGCCTTTGTCCTGCCATGTGTCCACCAGGCTGCTCCTTTTGCCATCTGTCTCCAGGTATTCCACCTACTGGCCTACCTATTGCACTGTCCTCGCAGCCATTCTACTTCCATATGTCCTTGGGGCCCTCCCTACTGACTCACTATAGGCATCCCTTTGGTTAGCTGTCCTCTTGTCCTACACCTCATTGTCCTCTGGGCCTCGTCCCTGCATTGCCTGCCGTGTTACTCTGGGCCTACAGCCATGTCATCTGTTACGCGGGCCTTGCCCTGCATTGTCCTCTGGACCTTGGCCCTGCATTGTATGCGCCTCGTCCCTCCACCTGCCCTCACTACTACATTGTCCTCCAAGCCTCCCTTTAACATGTGTCCACCAGGCCAGCCCCACCTTCTTTTTCAACATGCCTCCCTCCTGCATCTGTCCTAAAGGCCTACCCTCTTGCCATTTGTTATTTGGGCCTAGCCCAGTGCAATTGGTCCTCTGGGACCTTCCCTACTGCACATTCTTCCGGGCCTTTCTATGCTATCCGTCATCCTGGATTCTTTAGTCATGTGTTCTCGGGGCCTCATACTCCTCCCCTCTTCGTGCAGGTCCTTTGTCCTGCCATGTGTTACAGGCATTCCTTTGCACATCTGTCTCGAGGGTCTATATCTCAATTTATTTCTCCAGGGCCTGCCTTTTACCACCTGTCCTCCAGGCCTTATACTAAAGGGCTCATCTTGCATCTGACTCCGGCTCCATTCTACTGACATATGTCCTTGGGGCCTCCCTACTGCCATTGGTCTTTGGGCCATCCCTTTTGGTATTGTTCTATTTGCCTAACAATTCAATGTCTCAGGGCCTCCCTTTTGCCATCGGTCCACAGGGCCTAACCCATAACGCGCTTCTGTTCTCCGTGCCTCCCTCTTCATCTGTTCATCCGGCCTACCCTATTGCCCATCGTTATTTGGGCCTAGTATGTGCAAATATGGGCCTACATCCTGCCTGTTTACTTGGGCCCTACAATCTGTCATTGGCACCCGGGTACTCAAACATTCATCTGTCGTAAGGGTCTCCGCCTGCCCCCACTATCCATCTGTCCTCAGGGCCTCCATCCTTCCATTGTACTCTGGGACCTACGCCTGCATATGTCCACCAGGCCTTATAATGCATTCGTTTCTCGGGTATATACTGCCATGTGTGCTGTGCGGCCTACATCTTTGCAAATATTTCATCCAGGCCTTTGTCCTGTCATCTGTCATCAGGCCTCACACCCTCCGGCCATCTGTACCTCTTGGTCCTACCTACTGCCATCTGTCCTCGGGGCCTACATCCTGCCAAGTGTCATCTAGCATTCCTCTCGCCAGCTGGTCCTATGGGCCTCACTCCTTCCATGGTCCTCTGGGACTCCATCCTTCCATCTGTACTCTGGGCCTCGCTAATGCCATCTGTCACCAGGTTTCCTAATGCCTTCTTTTCTCCGGGTCTACCTCTTGCCCATGTGTGCTCTTGGCCTACACTCCTGCCATCTTTCCTCCAGGCCTTTGTCCTGTCATTGTCCTCAGAGGTCACTCCTGCCATCTGTCCTCTGGCTCCCCCTGCCATCTGTTCCTCAGGACCTCCCTCCGCATGTGTCATCTAGCCTTCCTTTCTGCCAGTGTCTTGGTCTCCCTCTTGCTATGTGTCTTGGGCCCCCTCCTGCAAGGTGTCCTCTGGACCTCTGCCATTGTGTCCTGGGCCTCCTTCATGCCAGATCTCCTTGGGCATCCCTCCTGTGACATCTGTCCTCTGGGCCTCCTCCTGCCATCTGCTCTGGGCCTCCTCATGCCATCTGTCCTCTGGTCTCCCTTTTGCAATTCTCTTCAGCCTCCAATTCGTTTTTTTTTCTATTGTCTCGGGCCTCTCCCCTGAATCTGTCCTCGGCCATTTATGACATATGTGTCCTCTGGGCCTCCCCTCCTGCATGATGTCCTTTGGGCCTCCCTTACTGCACTATCTAGGCCTCCCCTCCTGCCCAACTGTCTCTTTGCCTCCACACCTTCATCTGTCCTCAGTGCTCCCTTTTGCAATCTTGTACACGGCCTCCACATTGCTTCTGTTTCCATGCCTCCCCTCCTTCCATCTGTACTCCAGGCCGACCCTGTGCCATTGTTATTGGGCCTAGACATGTGCATATGGGCCTACAGCTCTTCCATGTTGACTTGGGCTACACTCCTTCATCTGTACTCCGGGTCTGACACCTTAATCTATCGTCCGGGTTCTCCCTCCTGCCCCCAATACTGCCATATGTCCTTCGGGCCTCCATCCTCATATGTACTCTGCGGACTCGTATTGGCCATCTGTCCACCAGGCTCTACATGCCTTCTTTCTCGGGATCCCTCTGCCATGTGTGCTCGGGGCTACAATCCTGCCATCTTTCTCCAGGCCCTTTGTCCTGTATCTGTTCCAGGCACCTCCGCCATCTGTCCTTTGGGCTTCCCCTCCTGCCAACTGTCCTCCGGGCCTCCCTCCTGCCCATCTTGTGGTCATCTAGCTTCCTCATGACATCGTCCTATGGGCCCTCCCCTCCTGCCATCTGTCCTCTGGGCCTCCCTCCTGCCATCTGTCCTCTGGGCCTCCCTCCTTTCATCTGTCCTCTGGGTCTCCCTTTTGCAATTTCTCTTTCAGGCCTCAATTTTGCTATTTGTCCTCCAGGCCTCTTCCCTGCATCTGTCCTCTGGCCACTCTACTGCCATCTGTCCTCCAGGCCTTTCTCCTGCCTCCTCCGGGCCTGATTGATCACAGAAAAAAACATAGTGTCTTCTTTATGTTGCAAATGGAACAAAGACAAGTTTCCAATCTGCCCACAACATAAAGAAATTATACCGGAGAAGTGTGGGCAGATTGGAAACTTCTCTGTGTTCCATTTGCAACGTAAAGAAGACACTGTGGTTTTTTATGTGATCAATCTGGACACCAATTGGAGGTAGTAGCTTGATTTCACTACACTGACTTTTTAGGTGATTGTTCTGGACTTACACTTGTGCCGTAGCTCCCTCACTAGGACTGGAACTGCAACTATACATAATTCTACTTATAAATGTCCTCCAGGCCTCTCTACTGTTACCTGTCCTCAGGGCCTACCCTGCTGCCATCTGACATCATATAGAGGACAGGGATGTAGCAGCAATTATCCAGTTATTGTTTCTGATAATAATATTGTTGACAAGAAGCTACTTGACCTCTACAAAGTGCTGTTGGGGGTTAAATAATGTGGTAGATTTCCTTTAACAGCTTTCAGAAATGATAACCGAGGGGCATCCTGAAGCATTGATTGATGACATAAAAGTAACAAGTAAACAGATCCTGCCATGCCAGTGACCTAGGTCACAGTTAAAGGGGTTGGCCACCTTTCGCTTAAACATATACATTAGATAAGCTAATTGGTCTATTAACTAATTTTCTTCCAGTCCCTATAGTGGGTGCTAAACCCACTCAACCATAAGTTTGCTCTGGTTCCCGCTCATTTCCCCGGCTCTCCACATCATCCCTGAGTGGGAGGGATCGGCAGGTGCAATTTTCTGTAATCATTGTACATGCGCCCGACAGCGAAGATAGAGAAGCAGACTCAAATGATGTTAGAAGGATCTGCCATTCCTCCTAACAGAGGGATACTTGCCACGAAGACAAAGAAGAATGAAGATGCACCAGGGACCGCTGGACTGTGGTAAGTTTAAAAATTGTTTGTAAGCCTCCCTCCAGGCGATGGATGAGTTTTTTTATTGAAGTGGCCAACTCCATTTAGGTGATGTGTAGTGAAACATGCATAGCGTAAGCGTTAATGCTAGTAGGCCATAGCAGCATATGTGTGTAATAATTAATAGACGTACCTCGTGGCCTCTTTGCCATCCAACCCCTTCACTTATGGAAGTCCTAAAAGATAGGCATCTGGGTCCCTATTGCGCTGATTACCCTACAAAAGGCACCTCTCAAGGATGCCCCTGCATCCATGTCTCTAGTCGCAGGAGCATTGTGTGCCTCCTTGCTGCCCTCCGCCTATCCTACCTCGCTGGGTTCCAGCGGGTGTCTCTGAGGCTCTGGCATGCATTCGTTCTCCTAGGGGTATGCATGCTGGCTCTGTAGAGTTTAAAGGGCCAGTACACCGCTATTGGCTCTGGCTGTCTGACCCTTCCTGTGTCCCCTGCTGGCTCTTGTGCCTCACAGCCCTAAGAGAAAACTTGTAATGCCCTTTGTTGTATTCTGAATCGATTGTGACCCCTTTCCATTATTGACTCTGATCCAGTGCTGCCTTTCCTGACCTACCGTACGTCCCCGACTCTGATCTCATGCTGCCTGTTTCGACCTCCTGTGTCCCTGTCACAAGGTGCCTTCTGAGCTGTGTTTCGTCATGCGCCACCACGGACCAAAGTTGGCTGTGGAGCTACTGGTGGTACCGCGTCACAACCAGGCCAACATGCTTTTGCAGCGGGCTCTGCTGGCGGATTCCACTTAGACTCTGGTCCCATTTAGTATAAGAGGAAAAAAAAAAAAAAAAATTTTTTTGTACACAGCGCAAGTGATGTGGAACAATTCGGGTATAGCACAAATGGATTTACATATACAAATGGTGATAGAGATAATATAATGGCGCCTCAGTGATAGAAGTCTCGCCCTCACGGGTATGGACCATAAGAATTATAGGCACACCAGTAGGATGATGACTAGATCACAGAGGTAAAACGGTAAGAGCTGCTGCAGGTAGCCTGTCATCCAGTACTTATGGTAGTAGCGGATGTGGGCGAGTAGTTTAGAGAGGTAAAAAACAGGCTGTAGCCGCGCTGCTCAATTTTTCACATTTATTTTCGAAACAGAATGGACTACGCGTTTCGGAAGCGGAACGCCTCCTTCTTCAGGTCCAAAAGATCATTTCTAAAACAAGTACAAAAGATTTTTTGATGTAAGATAACAGTAAATGTGTCACAATAAATAGTAATACGAAACAGATAATAGCCAATTAGGTACATATGGGTAAAATCGCATAAAATCATCATAATTATAAAGATTTTCATAAAAAACACATGTTTTTACATATACAAAAAGAATAAGTGTATAATAGGTATAATAAAATTGCATTAATAACATAAATAAGTAAGTAAATGGCTTAATTAGTAAATTAGTAGATGAGTAGATGATATAAGGATTGTGGAAATTGATAATTGCAATAAATAAATAAATAAATAAATAAATAAAAGGGGGACCCCTACCCTATAGTCCTCTTTCAGGTGGTCTGCCCCAGGTGGATATGGTAGGGATACTAAAGCTGTCTTATACACTGTATTATTTGCAGGAGAAAAGGTAATTAGTAAATTGATGATTATGTTGCTATGAGTGATCTTAGACATAGAAGTACCTGTGGTATGGTCAACGATGAGTATAAAGAGGTCTGAAATAGCAAAAGTTGTTTGGATTAAGTGATTTAATATTATGGCCCTAGAAGGGATAGTGCTAGTTGTATTGGATTGGTACTTACAGTATTAGGATCACGAGCCGGCAGGGGCGCTGTGTAGCGTGTCTGCGCCGGCTCTGTGAGGGTTTTAAATAGAGAGAGTTGGGGATGAATGTGCGCGTGCGCGCGTGACGGCGCGCAGGCGCAGTGGCAGGACTTTATGTAATACACATAAAGTTTAGTGCGCATGCGCGTATCGGGAGATCGCGCATGCGCCGTACGGAGGATATCGGGCTCAGACTTTAGAGATGTGATAGTGAAAGGAGAAGATAGCTGGATAAGTAGACAGGTAAGTAGAGGTTTAAGTTTAAAGTCTGTGCTTGAAAAATTACCTAATATGGAGAAGTATAAAGGAATATAATGAGATAAAACATAGGAAAATATGAAACTGTAATGCATAGTAGGGACCAAAGTTATTATGGGTGGGTGATTATATATATACAGTGGATTGGGGCGGAGACGCATGGGGTGAGGGATGTTCAGCCCGAAAAAGGATAAGTAGGTTTAGAAATGGGGGAAAGAATACAGCATGATCCTCAGGGTGTGTGAGAGAGGAATTTTAGCAAAGGGATAGTTAATTGTCGGTATGTTAGAATGGTAGTGGACCCAACTATAGAGTAAAGGATTGTGGCAGAGTATGTGATGGTTTGTGTAGAGGCGTAGGTTAAACTCGCTCTAAAGACTCGTTCAGTCCATATGGACACATTGTATTTAACTTAAATATCCAGTAATTTTCTCTCTTGATCAGTTGTGATAGGCGGTTCGGGTGGTCCTTAGGAATCTGTTCAATTGCCAGAAGAGAGAGCTGGTTAATATCATTACTGTGGTGTTGATGGCAGTGTCGTGAGACACTATGGAGCTGGAAACCACTTTTAATTTTGCTCCTATGGGTGTTCATCCTATCCCTTAGGGCCTGAGTTGTTCTACCCACATACTGGAGTGGGCAAGGGCATTGAAGTAGATAGATGACAAATTCCGATGAGCAGTTAAGGAATTTTTCTATTTTAAAGGTCTCTCCTGTGGCCGTAGAGTTGAAGGACTGTGTGCGATGGAGAATTATGTCACATGTGAGGCATTTGGTGCCATTGCACTTGAAATTTCCTTTCAGATCTGGGAAAAAAGAGGGTCTTATTCGTCTGGTATCTTCTCGATCCATAATTTGTCGGATCTTTGTGGGAGCCAGGATGGTCTTCAAGGTTGGCGCCCTCCTGAAAGTGAGTTGTGGGCGTGATGGTATGGCTTCCTTAAGGTGGGGGTCCTTATGAAGAATGGGCCAATGTTTTGATAGTATGGTCTTGATTGTTTTATGGTCAGATGTGAATGTAGTGATAAAATTAGGAGCTCTATTTCCCATCTGGTCCGCATCTTCTTTCTTATTTTTTGGCATCAGGCAGTCTTTTTGTGAAAGGTTTTTTGTCTTGGAGTATGCATCCCGTATGATATCTTTTGGATATCCTTTTTCTTTAAACCTTTTGCGGAGGACTTGTGACTGTTCGTGGAATGTGTGGTCTTCTGTGCAGTTTCTTCTGATTCTTTTGAACTGGCTATATGGAACGTTCGTAAGCCAACTCTTGAGGTGTGCACTATCGAATTCCAGGAAACTATTGACGTCTACCTGTTTGAAATATGTAGATGTAGTAAGACCGTTCTGGTCCTTATTCACCGATATAAGGAGGTCTAGAAATTCAATCTTGGTTTCAGAGAAGTTCAGAGTGAGATTAATTCCCCATGTATTGGAGTTGACTTCATTGACAAAGTCAATGATCTCCTGTTCGCAGCCGTCCCAGACAATCAGAATATCGTCAATGTATCTTTTAAAAAGTGCAATTTTCTTTGAGAACCGGGTGTTTCCACTGATCAGGGCTGTTTCGAACTCACCCATATATATGTTCGCGTAACTTGGCGCGAAACGTGTGCCCATTGCCGTTCCTCGTTTTTGCTGGAATATATCCTTTTGAAATGCAAACACATTATGTTCCAGAATAAAGTTAATACTCTGGATAAGAAAATCCGTTTGTGGAGGGGGTATATTCTGGTCTCTTTGGAGGGTATTTCGGACTGCGTTCACCCCTAGGGTGTGGGTGATGTTTGTGTATAATGATGTAACATCAAGGGTGATGAGTTTCATAGACGGTTTCCAGACAAAATCTTCTAACTCTAGAATCAATTGTGATGAGTCTCTGAGGTAGGTGGGTAATTTTTTTCACATAGGGTTGTAGAAATTGATCTACATATTCTGAAAGGTTGCAGGTTATGGAATTTATCCCTGAGATAATGGGCCTCCCTGGTGGGCACTTGGGATTTTTATGTATTTTAGGAAGGTAGTAGAAAAGGGCCATCCTGGGGTTGGTGGGAAGGATGAAGTCCCTTTCGAGTTTGTTCAGAATTCCTTTACTGAATGCTTCCATGACAAAAGACTTGAGTATTTCTAGATGTTCTGCGCTTGGATCTGAAGTCAACTTTTGATAATATTCTAGGTCCGATAGGATTCTGTAGCTCTCTTTCAGGTAGTCCTTTTTATCAAGTATGACTGTACCACCACCCTTATCTGCTGGTTTTATCATAAGGTTGGGATTAGTCTTTAATCCCTCTAATGCCTTTCTCTCTAGCTGGGTGAGGTTGTTCTTTGGGTGTACTATTTGTGTGGTTTGTAAGGATCTGAAATCTGCGGCAACCATAGAGTAAAAGGTCTCAATGTGTGGTCCTTTACTGTGAGTCGGGTAGAATCTTGAAGGGGGACGTAATGTAGTATGAATGAATGGGTCTTCTTGGAGATCTTGTTCAGTTTTACTTTTTGCTTGATTGATGGCAAAGTGCCGTTTGAGGGTCAGTTTTCTGATGTAGCTGTTCAAATCCATGAACAGATCGAATTCCTTGGATTTCGTGGTAGGGCAGAAGGAGAGGCCTTTGCTTAGAAGGCTATTCTCCGCCTCTGATAGTATGTGAGAGGAAAGATTGAAAATCTTCACTAGTTTCGGGGTGGTGATGGTACCTGTTGGTGATTTTTCTTTTTTAGCATGTTTTCTCCCGCCTCTCTTCCCTCTGGCCCTTCTTTTCGTTTTGTTCTTGATGTTGGCATTTGTGGTTTGAAGATAGAAAAGGTTGCTTTCGGGCTCTTGAGGGCCGGAAGGATAACATCCGTCTTTTGGAGGGGAGGGTCTTTCTTTATAGGGGGAAGCTCTAAAAAAGACGGCAATACGCTGTTTGATAGTGTTTCATTCGCCATTCGGGTGTTGGTCAATTGCTCGTCTGTATATGATGGTTCGGTTTCCTCATGTATGGTATAAATGGAGAGGGTACTTAGGTCAGTATTGGGTTGTTCTATAGGAAGGGGAAATAATCCTAAGGGATCTACCTGGGTTGAAGTGAGGGGAGGGGATGGTGGTGTTGTTGTTAATACGGGAGTTGGGAGTTTGGTGTGGGAACTTGTAGGGGTATGATTGGCATGATGATTCGCCTTTGAGGAATGGTTGTTTTGTGATTTCCTACTTTGGTTGTGGAATATTCTGTCTTTATTGGGAGTGGGGGGCTTTTGTTTATGTATAGGAATCTGCATTGTTTGATGGGTTGAGGCAATGGTCTGCTTTCTTCTAGTTGCGGGTTCTGATGTGACTCGTGCCGTAGTGATCGTAGTTGGTGTGGGAAGATTGCTTAAAGTGTCTTTATCTGGTTCCCAACATCTCTGGGTGTTGGTGGCATATTCGGAACGATCTCTCGTTAGTTTTTTTGTTTTTCTATAGATGAGATTTTGTTCGAAGGCTCTGAGTCGATGTGAGGTGGAGACATTAAGAGGATGATAATCGGGGTGTTTGGAGAATGATTCTAGCTCCTGTCTGATGGAGTCTATGGATAGGGTTGTGGAGTCTACAATAGAGGATCTTTTGGCAATGAGCCTCTGCATCATGCCTTTGGAACATTCCTCCATATATAGCTCCCATTCGATAGAGAATGCGGAATCATTGGGAAAAGTAGATTGGAAGGGAAGTCTCAGTCCCCTCGGTGCAATATTTTCCTTGAGGTAGATTTCAAGGAATGCAATGTCTATGGAGTGTTGGATTTCTACCTTCAGGAGACTTTCTAGTTTTAAATATGAGTCTGTCATAATCTTGGTTTGGTTATCTGAGAACTGAGTTTCATTAATGACGGAAAGTTTATGTGAATTGTTGCTTTCAGATAGCTTGCGTAGGAGGGTTTCACGATGTGCCCACCTATCGTGGTAATAGTCCATTTTACTCGCTGCACGTGTGTAGGAGTGGGATTTCGTAAATCCGTTTCTCCTAATGTCAGACACCGGTGTTACCAAAAAGGTGTAATACCGGATAGAGAATAAGTATAAGAGGAAAAAAAAAAAAAAAAAATTTTTTTTGTACACAGCGCAAGTGATGTGGAACAATTCGGGTATAGCACAAATGGATTTACATATACAAATGGTGATAGAGATAATATAATGGCGCCTCAGTGATAGAAGTCTCGCCCTCACGGGTATGGACCATAAGAATTATAGGCACACCAGTAGGATGATGACTAGATCACAGAGGTAAAACGGTAAGAGCTGCTGCAGGTAGCCTGTCATCCAGTACTTATGGTAGTAGCGGATGTGGGCGAGTAGTTTAGAGAGGTAAAAAACAGGCTGTAGCCGCGCTGCTCAATTTTTCACATTTATTTTCGAAACAGAATGGACTACGCGTTTCGGAAGCGGAACGCCTCCTTCTTCTATTACCTTCTATTACTATTACCACGATAGGTGGGCACATCGTGAAACCCTCCTACGCAAGCTATCTGAAAGCAACAATTCACATAAACTTTCCGTCATTAATGAAACTCAGTTCTCAGATAACCAAACCAAGATTATGACAGACTCATATTTAAAACTAGAAAGTCTCCTGAAGGTAGAAATCCAACACTCCATAGACATTGCATTCCTTGAAATCTACTCAAGGAAAATATTGCACACGAGGGGACTGAGACTTCCCTTCCAATCTACTTTTCCCAATGATTCCGCATTCTCTATCGAATGGGAGCTATATATGGAGGAATGTTCCAAAGGCATGATGCAGAGGCTCATTGCCAAAAGATCCTCTATTGTAGACTCCACAACCCTATCCATAGACTCCATCAGACAGGAGCTAGAAATCATTCTCCAAACACCCCGATTATCATCCTCTTAATGTCTCCACCTCACATCGACTCAGAGCCTTCGAACAAAATCTCTCACTAGAGAAAACAAAAAAAACTAACGAGAGATCGTTCGAATATGCCACCAACACCCAGAGATGTTGGGAACCAGATAAAGACACTTTAAGCAATCTTCCCACACAACTACGATCACTACGGCACGAGTCACATCAGAACCCGCCAACTAGAAAGAAAGCAGACCATTGCCTCAACCCATCAAACAATGCAGATTCCTATACATAAACAAAAGCCCCCCACTCCCAATAAAGACAGAATATTCCACAACCAAAGTGGGAATCACAAAACAACCATCCTCAAAGGCGAATCATCATGCCAATCATACCCCTACAAGTTCCCAACCAAACTCCCAATCCCGTATTAACAACAACACCACCATCCCCTCCCTCACTTCAACCCAGGTAGATCCCTTAGGATTATTTCCCCTTCCTATAGAACAACCCAATACTGACCTAAGTACCCTCTCCATTTATACCATACATGAGGAAACCGAACCATCATATACAGACGAGCAATTGACCAACAGCCGAATGGCGAATGAAACACTATCAAACAGCGTATTGCCGTTTTTTTAGAGCTTCCCCTATAAAGAAAGACCCTCCCCTCCAAAAGACGGATGGTATCCTTCCGGCCCTCAAGAGCCCGAAAGCAACTTTCTATCTTCAAACCCAAATGCCAACATCAAGAACAAAAACGAAAAGAAGGGCCAGAGGGAAGAGAGGCGGAGGAAAACATGCTAAAAAAGAAAAATCACCAACAGGTACCATCACCACCCCGAACTAGTGAAGATTTTCAATCTTTCCTCTCACATACTATCAGAGGCGGAGAATAGCCTTCTAAGCAAAGGCCTCTCCTTCTGCCCTACCACGAAATCCAAGGAATTCGATTGTTCATGGATTTGAACAGCTACATCAGAAAAACTGACCCTCAAACGGCACTTTGCCATCAATCAAGCAAAAAGTAAAACTGAACAAGATCTCCAAGAAGACCCATTCATTCATACTACATTACGTCCCCCTTCAAGATTCTACCCGACTCACAGTAAAGGACCACACATTGAGACCTTTTACTCTATGGTTGCCGCAGATTTCAGA
This sequence comes from Engystomops pustulosus, assembly GCA_019512145.1. Lineage (NCBI taxonomy): Eukaryota > Metazoa > Chordata > Amphibia > Anura > Leptodactylidae > Engystomops > Engystomops pustulosus. The sequence continues at coordinate 59,250 of WNYA01001026.1, forward strand.
TCCTTACAAAACACAAATAGTACACCCAAAGAAACAACCTCACCCAGCTAGAGAGAAGGCATTAGAGGGATTAAAGACTAATCCCAACCTTATGATAAAACCAGCAGATAAGGGTGGTGGTACAGTCATACTTGATAAAAAGGACTACCTGAAAGAGAGCTACAGAATCCTATCGGACCTAGAAATTATCAAAAGTTGACTTCAGATCCAAGGCAGCAGAACATCTAGAAATACAAGTCTTTTGTCATGGAAGCATTCAGTAAAGGAATTCTGAACAACTCGAAAGGGACTTCATCCTTCCCACCAACCCAGGATGCCCTTTTCTACTACCTTCCTAAAATACATAAAAATCCCAAGTGCCCACCAGGGAGGCCCATTATCTCAGGGAATAATTCCATAACCTGCAACCTTTCAGAATATGTAGATCAATTTCTACAACCCTATGTGAAAAAATTACCCACCTACCTCAGAGACTCATCACAATTGATTCTAGAGTTAGAAGATTTTGTCTGGAAACCGTCTATGAACTCATCACCCTTGAGTTACATCATTATACACAAACATCACCCACACCTAGGGGTGAACGCAGTCCGAAATACCCTCCAAAGAGACCAGAATATACCCCCTCCACAAACGGATTTTTTATCCAGAGTATTAACTTTATTCTGGAATACTGTGTTTGCATTTCAAAAGGATATATTCCGCAAAAACGAGGAACGGCAATGGGCACAGTTTCGCGCCAAGTTACGCGAACTATATAGGGTGAGTTCGAAACAGCCCTGATCAGTGGAAACACCCGGTTCTCAAAGAAAATTGCACTTTTTAAAAGATACATTGACGATATTCTGATTGTCTGGGACGGCTGCGAACAGGGGATCATTGACTTTGTCAATGAAGTCAAATCCAATACATGGAATTAATCTCACTCTGAACTTCTCTGAAACCAAGATTGAATTTCTAGACCTCCTTATATCGGTGAATAAGGACCAGAACGGTCTTACTACATCTACATATTTCAAACAGGTAGACGTCAATAGTTTCTGGAATTCGATAGTGCACACCTCAAGAGTTGGCTTACGAACGTTCTCATTAGCCAGTTCACAAGACAGAAGAAGAAACTGCACAGAAGACCACACATTCCACGAACAGTCACAAGTCCTCCGCAAAAGGTTTAAAGAAAAAGGATATCCAAAAGATATCATACGGGATGCATACTCCAAGACAAAAAACCTTTCCACAAAAGCTGCCTGATGCCAAAAAAATAAGAAAGAAGATGCGGACCAGATGGGAAAGAGCTCCTAATTTTATCACTACATTCACATCTGACCTAAACAATCAAGACCCTACTATCAAAACATTGGCCCATTCTTCATGGACCCCCACCTTAAGGAAGCCATACCATCACGCCCACAACTCACTTTCAGGGGCGCCAACCTTGAAGACCACCTGGCTCCCACAAAGATCCGACCAATTTGGATCGAGAAGATACCAGACGAATAAGACCCTCTTTTTTCCCAGATCTGAAAGGAAATTTAAGTGCAATGGCCAAAATGCCTCACATGTGACATAATTCTCCATCGCCACACAGTCTTCAACTCTACGGCCACAGGAGAGACCTTTAAAATAGAAAAATTCCTTAAATGCTCATCGGATTTGTCATCATCTACTTCAATGCCCTTGCCCACTCCAGTATGTGGGTAGAACAACTCAGGCCCTAAGGGATAGGAGAACACCCATAGGAGCAAAATTAAAAGTGGTTTCCAGCCCATAGTGTCTCACGACACTGCCATCAACACCACAGTAATGATATTAACCAGCTCTCTCTTCTGGCAATTGAACAGATTCCTAGGACCACCCGAACCGCCTATCACAAATGATCAAGAGAGAAAATTACTGGATATTTAAGTTAAATACAATGTGTCCATATGGACTGAACGAGTCTTTAGAGCGAGTTTAACCTACGCCTCTACACAAAACCATCACATACTCTGCCACAATCCTTTACTCTATAGTTGGGTCCACTACCATTCTAACATACCGACAATTAACTATCCCTTGCTAAAATCTCTCTCACACACCCTGAGGATCATGCTGCATTCTTTCCCATTTCTAACCTACTTATCCTTTTTCGGGCTGAACATCCCTCACCCCATGCGTCTCCGCCCCAATCCCCTGTAATATATAATCACCCACCCATAATACTTGGTTCCTACTATGCATTACATTTCATATTTTCCTATGTTTTATCTCATTATATTCCTTTATACTTCTCCATATTAGGTAATTTCAAGCACAGACTTAAACTTAAACCTTTACTTACCTGTCCACTTATCCAGCGATCTCTCCTTTCACTATCACATCTCTAAAGTCTGAGCCCGATCCCTCCGTACAGGCGCATGGCGATTCTCCGATACGCGCATGCGCACAAACTTTATGTGTATTAATAAAGTCCTGCCATGCGGCTGCGCGCCGTCACGCGCGCACGCGCACATCATCCCCAACTCTCTCTATTTAAACCCTCACAGAGCCGGCGCAGACACGCTACACAGCCCCCTGCCGGCTCGTGATCCTAATACTGTAAGTACCAATCCAATAAACAGCATATCCCTTCTAGGGCCATAATATTAAATCACTTAATCCAAACAAATTTTGCTATTTCAGACCTCTTATACTCATCGTTGACCAACCACAGGTACTTCTATGTCTAAGATCACTCATAGCAACATAATCATCAATTTACTAATACCTTTTCTCCTGCAAATAATACAGTGTATAAGACAGCTTTAGTATCCCTACCATATCCACCTGGGGCAGACCACCTGAAAGGGACTATAGGGTAGGGGTCCCCCTTTTATTATTTATTTATTTATTTATTTATTGCAATTATCAATTTCCACAATCCTTATTCATCTACTCATCTACTATTACTAATTAAGCCATTTATACTTATTTATGTATTAATGCAATTTATATACCATTATACACTTATTCTTTTTGTATATGTAAAAACATGTTGTTTTTTGAAAATCTTTATAATTATGATGATTTTATGCGATTTTACCATATGTACCTAATTGGCTATTATCTGTTCGTATTACTATTATTGTGACACATTTACTGTTATCTTACATCAAAAAATCTTTTGTACTTGTTTTAGAAATGATCTTTTGGACCTGAAGAAGGAGGCGTTCCGCTTCCGAAACGCGTAGTCCATTCTGTTTCGAAAATAAATGTGAAAAATTGAGCAGCGCGGCTACAGCCTGTTTTTACCTCTCTAAACTACCGCCCACATCCGCTCTACCATAATACTGGATGACAGGCTACCTGCAGCAGCTCTACCGTTTTACCTCTGTGATTAGTCTCATCTCTATGGTGTGCCTATAATTCTATTGGTCCATACCCGTGAGGGCGAGACTTCTATCACTGAGGCGCCATTATATACTCTATCACCATTTGTATATGTAATCCATTTGTGCATACCCGAATTGTTCCACATCACTTGCGCTGTGTACAAAAAAATTTTTTTTTTTTTTTTCCTCTTATACTAAATGGGACCAGAGTCTAAGTGGAATCCGATTTTCAGCAGAGCCCGCTGCAAAGCATGTTGGCCTTGTTGTGACGCGGTACCACCAGGTAGCTCCACAGGCTCAACTTTGTCCGTGGTGGCGGCCATGACGAAACACAGACTCAGAAGCAAACTTGTGACAGGAGGCAGGCGAGGTCGAAACAGGCAGCATGAGATCAGAGTCGGGACGTAGCGGTAGGTCAGGAAAGGCAGCAGATGGATCAAGTCAATAAGGAAAGGCGGGTCACAATCGGATCAGAATACAACAAAGGGCATTAAACAAGTTTTCTCTTAGGGCTGTGAGGCACAAAGAGCCAGCAGGGGACACAGGAAGGGTCAGACAGCCAGAGCCAATTAGCGGTGTACTGGCCCTTTAAACTCTACAGAGCCAGCATGCATACGCCCTAGGAGACGAGATTGCATGCCAGAGCCTCAGGAGACACCGCTGGAACCCAGCGAGGTAGGATAGGCGGAGGGGCACACGGAGGCACACAGTGCGCTGCCGGACTAGAGACATGGATGGCAGGGGCTCCTTGACGGTGCCTTTTGTATGGTATCACGCAATAGGGACCCAGATGCCTGAGCTTTTAGGACTTCTCATAAGTGAGGGGTTTGGTGGCAAAGAGGCACAAGGAGGTACGTCTATTAATGATTACACACAATATGCTGCTATGGCCTGAATTAACAGCTACCTATGATGTTTCACTACACATCACCTAAAGGAGTGGCCCCTTCAATAAAAAAACTCATCCATCGCCTGGAGGGAGGCTTACAAACAATTTTAACTTACCACAGTCCAGCGGTCCCTGGTGATTTCATTCTTCTTTGTCTTCGTGGAAGTATCCTCTGTTAGGAGGAAGGCAGATCCTTCTAACATCATTTGAGTTGCGTCTCTATTGCTGTCGGCGCATGTCAATGATTACAGAAAATTGCACACCGGCCGATCCCTCCCACTCAGGGATGATGTGGAGAGCCGGGAAATGAGCGGGAACCAGAGCAAACTTATGGTTGATGGGTTTAGCACCACTAGGGACTGGAAGAAAAAGTAATAGACCAATTAGCTTATCTAAAGTATATGTTAAGCGAAAGTGGCCAACCCTTTAACTGTGACTAGGTCACTGGCATGGCAGGATCTGTTTAATTGTTACTTTTATGTCATCAATCAATGTTCAGGATGACCCTGTTATTCATTCTGAACTGTTAAAGGAAATCTACCACATTATTAACCCAACAGCACTGTAGAGGTCAAGTAGCTCTTGTCAACATATTATTCTAGAAACAATAACTGGATAATTGATGCTACATCACTGTCCTCTATATGATGTCAGATGGCAGCAGGGTAGGCCCTGAGGACAGGTAACAGTAGAGAGGCCTGGAGGACTTTATAGTAGAATTATGTATAGTTGCAGTTCCAGTCCTAGTGAGGGAGCGACGCACAAGTTAAGTCCAGAACAATCACCTCAAAGAAAGTCAGTGTTGGAATCACACTACTACCTCCAATTGGTGTCCAGATTGATCACATAAAAACCACAGTGTTTCTTTTACGGGCAAATGGAACACAGAGAAAGTTTTCAATTGCCCACACCTTCTCGTATAATTTCTTTATGTTGGGGCAATTGGAAACTTGTCTTTGTTCCATTTGCAACATAAGAAGACACTATGTTTTTTTCTGTGATCAATCAGCCGAGAGGCAGGAGAAAGGCCTAGACATGCTAGTAGGTGGCCAGGGACAGATGCAGGGAAAGGCCGGGTGACAAATAGCAAAATTGAGGCCTGAAAGAGAAATTGCAAAAGGGGACCAGAGGACAGATGAAAGGAGGGAGGCCAGAGGACAGATGGCAGGAGGGAGGCCCAGAGACAGATGGGCAGTAGGAGGCCCTAGAGGACAGATGGACGGAGAAGCTAGATGTACAATGGCGGAGGGAGGCCATGAGGACAGATGGGCAGGAGGGAGGCCAAAGGACACGAGGCAGGAGGAGGCCTGGAGGCAGATGACAGACAAAGTCGCTGGGGAAAATGGCCAGGAGTGTAGCCAGAGCAACACATGGAGAGGGATACCCGGAGAAAAGAATGCATTAGGAGGCTGGGTACAGAGCAGTGAGCGATGCCCAGAGTACAATGAAGGATGGAGGCCCTAAGGACAGATGGCAGAGTGGGCAGGAGGGAGGACCCGACGATCGATGAAGGTGTGAGACCCGGGGATCAGATACAGGATGTCGAATGCCCAGATATAACATGGCAGAGTGTTAGGCCCATATGCATGGCTAGGCCCAAATAACAGATGGAAAGAGGGTAGGCCTGGAGGACAGATGGAAGGGGGAGGCATGAGAACAGAAGGCATGTGGTAGGCCTGGTGGACAGATGGCAAAAGGGTGAGGCCCTAGGACACAGATGGAAGGTGTGAGCAAAGAGGGACAGATGGCAGGCAGGGAGGCCAGAGGAAGGGCAGGAAGGAGGCCAAGGACACATGGCAGTGAGGGAGGCCCAGAGGACACATATGCAGTAAATTGCGTTTTTTTTGAGGACAGATGCAGGGGAGAGGCCTGGAGGACAAATAGCAAATTGACCTGAAAGAGAAATTGCAAAAAGGGAGACCCAGAGGACAGAGCAGAGGGAGGCCCAGAGGACAGATGCAGGAGGTGAGGCCCAGAGGACAGATGGCAGGAGGGAGGCCAGAGGAGAGATTGCAGGAAGGAGGCCCAGGACACTGGCAGGAGGGAGCCAGTAGGACACATGGCGAGGGAGGCCCAAGACACATGGCAGAGTGGAGAGCCAGAGGACACATGGCAGGATGAGGAAGGTAGATGACACATTGCAGGGGGAGGTCCGGAGGACAGATGGAAGGAGGAGGCCAGAGGACAGATGGCGGTAGGGAGGCCTGAGGACATATGACAGGACAAAGGCCTGGAGGAAAAGGCAGGATGTAAGGCCAAGAGCACACATGGCATAGGGATACCGGAAAAATAAGCATGTCGAAACCAACCTTGGGACAGATGGCGTAGCGAGGCCCAAGTACAGATGGAAGATGGGGGCCAGAGGACCACATGGAGGAGGAGGGGGCCAAGGACAGATGGCAGGAGGAATGAAGATGACACCTTGGCAGGTAGGAGGCCCGGAGTGACAGATGGCAGGAGGGAGGCCCAGAACAGAGGCAGGAGGGAGGCCTAGAGGACAATGACAGCAACAAGGCCTGGAAGGAAGATTGGCGGAGTGTAAGGCCCACAGCAACATGCAGGAGGATACCCGGAGAAAAGAAGCAGTCGTAGAGCCTGGTGGACAGATGCAGTAGCGAGGCCCAGAGTAACAGTATGGAAGGATGGAGGCACTGGGACAGATGGCAGTAGTGGGGGGCAGAGGGAGACCCGTGACGACAGATTGAAGGGTGTGAGACCCTGAGCAGATGACTGGAGTGTAGCCCGAGTAACAATGGCAGGAGTGTAGGCCCATATTGCACATAGCTAGTCCCAAAATAAAGATTGGCAATAGGGTAGGCCTGGAGAAGATGGAAGGAGGGAGGCCGGGAAATAGAAGCGTTGGTAGCCTTGGTGTGACAGATGCAAAAGGGAGGCCCGAGGACAGATGGGAAGGTGTGAGGCAAAGAGGCAGATACAAAAGGGATGCCCAAGGGGACCAATGCAGTAGGGGAGCCCAAGAGACATATGCGTAGAAGGGCCGGGACAGATGCAAGCGGGAGGCCCGGTAGGTGACGGCTGAGGACAGGTGTTAAAAGGCAGGCCTGGAGGAAATTATGGAGGGGAGAGAGGACCTTCGAGACAGATGGCATAAATTGAGGCTGGAGGACACATGCAGGACAAAGGCCTGCAAGAAAGAGGGGAGTGAGTATAGCCCGAGACACATGACTAAAGGAAGGCAGAGGACGGATTGCCGGAGAGAGGCCCGGAGAATGTTGCATAGGGAGTGTCCGAGGACAGATTGCACGGGGCTAGCCCAAATCAACAAATGGCAGAGGGTAGGTGCCTGGACAGGCAGGGGAGGACATGTTGAAAAGAGTGCATGGGCGGGCCTGGTGGACACATGGTAAAGGAGGCTTGGAGGACAGGAGGTAGAGTGAGGGGCAGGTGGGCAGGACAGGCCAGAGGACAGTATGCATGCACAAGGTCAGTAGGACAGATGAGGACAAGGCCGAGTACAGATGACGGGGCTGGATGCCCAGATTAAACATGGCAGGAAATGCAGGGACGAGCCCAGAGACAGATGGAGGTGTGAGGACAAGAGGACAGTAACAAAGGGATGCCTAGAGGTGATGGCGTAGGGAGCGCCCACATGGATGAAGATAAATGGCTGGAGGACAGATGCAAGAGGGGGCCCAGTTAGGTGGATTACCTGAGGACGATGCAAAAGGCACCTGGTGGGACACATGCAGGACAAAAGGCCTGGAAGGGAAAAAAGGGGGATGGGCAGGATGTATTCCCAAAGGACAATTGTGAGGGAGGCCGTGTCGATGTCAGTGAGGGGAGCCCAGAGGAATGAATGCAGTAGGGAGTCCCAGAGGACAGATGGTCAGGAGGGAGGCTAGGAGGAGAATATGCAAATGGCGGCCTGTAGGACGAGATGGCGGGAGGGAGGTCAAGAGGACAGATGGCAGGAGGAGGCGTAGGACAGATGGTAGAGGGTGGCCCAGAGGACACATAGAGGGTAGAGGTGCGATAACATCAATTGCACGGGGCTAGGCCCAAATAACAAATGCAAGAGGAGGCCTGGAGGACGATGGCAGGAGGGAGGGCATGTTGGAAAGAAGGCATGGGGCTTGGCCTGTTGGACACATGGGTAAAGGGAAGCTTGTAAGGGACAGATGGCAGTAGTGAGGGCAGGAGGGAGACCCAGAGGACAAGCAGTGACGAGGCCCTGAGGATGATGCAGGACAAAGTGCCCGGAGTACAATGAACGGGCTGTAGGCCCAGAGTAAACATGCAGGAAGGAGGCCCAAAGGAAGGATGGAAGTGGAGGCCAGGAGGACGATAACAAAAGGGATGTCCTAGGAGGACCGATTGCCGTAGTGTAGGCCCAAGGACAGATGGAAGTAGAATGAGCCGGAGGACAGATCCAAGGGAGGCCCAGCTTATGGGAAATGCCTGGAGGAACAGATGGCAAAAGGCGGCGGTGGCACTGGAGGACAAAGACCCTGGAGAAGATGCAGGAGTGTAGCCCGAAAACACATGACTAAAGCGGAGTCCGGAGGCTGGATTGCAGGAGTAGAGGCCCGGAAGCAATGTTCAGTAGGGAGGACATAGACCATGGAGGGGACAGATGGCGAGGCAGGGCTAGATGGACAGATTGGCAAGATGGTGCCTAAGGAGGATGGCGGATGAGGCAAGGAGCGAGGCCGGTGAACAGTGAGGATTTGATGAGAGGCGCCGGGAGTACTGATCTCAGATAGGTAGGTTGTAGAGGAACACATAAGTCAGGAGGGTAGGCTTCAGAGGACTGATGGCAGTAGGGTAGACATACCCCATACTGTCTGATTTTCTCACGAAGGTGCGCCAACTGTGCACCATTTCAGAAAGTCGACCCAGATGCTGCACCTCCAGGGCAGCGCAGCGCAGTTCCAACTGCGCGGCCACTGACTGCGTGCAACTTGCCCAACGATATGGAATCCACGCTTCCCTCAAGTCTACAATGAGGAAGTAACGTGGATGTCTGATATCGTCAGGTGTGATAACTTTGAGAAGTCATAATGGTCAGTGGGCGATTCGGGCATCAGCTACCCATCTCCGTGCTTGGCCTGTGAAAACTCTCTTTTTAATGAGTCAGAAGCTTACGTCACCTCAAGAGATGGGGGAAGATCGCTTGTATAGCCTGAAGCACACCTCGGTCAGTTTCCACAGCGCGGATCGGAGGAGGTGGAAGAGGATAAGGCAGGAGAGGAGGAGAATGTCGGTGACACAGAGAAGGGGACCGTTGCTCAGGTCCTATTAACTGTTAAGCGTGTAGGGCATAAGAAAGAGGGATTGGAGGAGGGAAATGGAGATCAGGCCAGAGAGGGTGAGTCAGTGATGCAGGTTGGTACGCGTGATTATGGCAGATTTCAGCTAGCTGCCTACACGTCCACTACGTTCAATTTTTTTCCAGCACCGATTACTCGGGATTCACTCTCTGGACCATGGTACAACAAAATCTTTCCACTCTCACCCTGGAGAGGAAATGCATAATACAGCAGGCCCTGGGCACAAGCTGAAACATATTCCAACTGAAAGAACAGTGCTAAGCGGCCAGAGGGCGTAATCTTCGACGGGACAAGATAGCGAGGGAGAGTAGCGAGCAGGCAGCTTGTCCAGCATCTGGAGGGTTACGCTGTCCTCGGCCTTTGCAGTTTATGTCCACCCCAGGCCAGTACACAGCTCCCTACAACAACTGGGTTTCAAAGATGGGCATGTGGCCTAACTGGCGCTGTAGCCTTAGAGTTCTTGCCAGCCTGGCCGCTAGTGTTGTCGAGGGGTTTTCAGTGCGTCTGATAAGCGGACACGGCCTGTCGACTGACAGAGCGTGACAGGTGAACGCTATCAGATGAATAAAGTCACTTTATTTTCTCATGATTTCCCTTCTCCACCAGGTGAAGCAGCTCATCAACCTGAATAATTCTCACTGTATGCACTCCTCCTCAGTCATTCTCCTCTCGCACTCCTCTTGGACACTAAAGCAGAGGCGCCTGTATTTGTTTTTTTTGCCAGGACCAACTGGCCTTAGCTATAGTACTGTATGTATTCCATTTTATGGACGCACATTTGCGGTCCCTCATATTGCAAATGTTTTTGGGAGTGCCACATACAGGTTTCTCTATGTATTTAATTTTCTGGGAGGGCACCTACCGGTCTTGCGTAGGAGGGTTTCACGATGTGCCCACCTATCGTGGTAATAGTAATAGAAGGTAATAGAAGAAGGAGGCGTTCCGCTTCCGAAACGCGTAGTCCATTCTGTTTCGAAAATAAATGTGAAAAATTGGGCAGCGCGGCTACAGCCTGGTGTTTTTTACCTCTCTATAAACACTACCCACTATCCGTACATACCACTACCATAGTTACTGGATTGAACGCAGCTACCTGCAACAGCTCTTACCGTTTTACCTCTGTGATCTATCATCATCCCAACTGGTGTGCCTATAATTCTATTGTCCATACCCGTGAGGGCGGGACTTCTAATCACTGAGTCAGCGAACCATATATTATCTCTATCACCATTGTATATGTAAACTCCATTTGTGCTATACCCGAATTGTTCCACATCACTTGCGCTGTGTACAAAAAAAATTTTTTTTTTTTTTTTTCCTCTTATACTTATTCTCTATCCGGTATTACACCTTTTTGGTAACACCGGTGTCTGACATTAGGAGAAACGGATTTACGAAATCCCACTCCTACACACGTGCAGCGAGTAAAATGGACTATTACCACGATAGGTGGGCACATCGTGAAACCCTCCTACGCAAGACTATGGATTTTTTGATGAAAAGGCCAGAATTAATTCGGATGGGGTCATTTAGGGCCTTTCAAGTTTATCACGCAGCGCACAAATTTGAGAGGGAAAGATTGGGTTTAGAGATACATGAAAGTGTGGAAATGATAAGGTCAGGTGTTATTCAAAAAGGGGTTTTGTCACGAGTATATAAGAGTATAATGAAGGAGAAACATAAGTGGGAAGACTATCCTGCACGTAAAGGGTGGGAAAGGGATTTAGGAAATATAGAGGATAGGAAATGGTTAGAGATCTATAGGAACATAAAAAGTTTGTCACTAAGTGGTAATCACAGAATAGTACAATTCAACATCATACAAAGGCTGCACTATACGCCCGAAAAACTGTATAGAATGAAATTGAAAGAAGATGCTGATTGCGAGAAATGCTCTAATCCCAATGCTGGCTACCTTCATAAAATATGGGAGTGCCCAAAGATATGGCTTTTCTGGAGGAAAGTGATAGAAGAAGTAGAAAGAAGGTGTACTGGGGACAGGAAAATCTCAAGAATGGATGCCCTATTCGGGGTAGTCGATATGGAGAGGCTCTCGAGGGTTGAAAGAGATAGATGTAATAAAATGCTATTTTTATGAAGATTATTAGTGGTTAGACAATGGGGCAGTAAGGATCCCCCAGTGTTCAGGCACTGGGAAGGAGTTTAGAAGAATAAAAAACAGGCTGGGGCCGCGCTGCTCAATTTTCCACTTTTTTATTTCAGAATCAGGGTGGACTACGCGTTTCGGAAGCGGAACGCCTCCTTCATCAGGTCCCAGAATACAATTTCTAAAACAAGTACAAGAGATTTTGAATACATAATCAGTGTGGATACTGACCAATTAAACAAGTTTTTTATAAAAATAGATAAAAATAGAAGCATAAAAATCAACAGAATTATAAAAAAATTATCTAAGTTGTAGAAAATCAACATAGTGGTACAAAATCATTATAATCACAAAACCAGAGTACATGAGTGTGTAGTAGATATTAAAAAATTCCATAAATAATTAGAATAAATAGATTAATAGATTAATTAAATTAATTAATAGATTAGTAGATTAAATAAATATATGAAAAAGAGGAGCAAGATCTATTTGGTTAGAACAGTAGATAAATAAATAAAAGAGTCCCTACCCTATAATTCTCTTTCAGATGGTATGTCCCAGGTGGATAAGGTAGGGATACTATAAGCTGTCCTATACATTAAATGGGTTACAAGTAGGGAGAGATATAATTAGTAAATTGATGCATATATTGTGAGAGGTGTTTGGTGGACTTGGATAAGAGGGTACCTGTGGTGTGGATCGGCGTTGGGTATGAAGAGATCTGGAATGACAGGAGTGTGTGTGAATTAGGGGGTTTGTTCAAATAGTTTAAGTAAAGTAGTGATACCTGGAGGATGTGGTACTTACATTATTAGGAGAATGAGCCAGCAGGGGCGCTGTGTATTCGTGTCCCCGTGCAACCTTTTCCATCTTCACGCCACAAACATCAAGAACCAAACGAAAAGAAGGACCAGAGGGAAGAGAGGTGGAAGAAAACATGCTAAAAAAGAAAAATCACCAACAAATACCATCATCACCCCGAAACTAGTGAAGATTTTCAACCTTTCCTCTCACACTCTATCAGAAGCTGAGAGTAGCCTTCTAAGCAAAGGCCTCTCCTTCTGCCCCACCACGAAATCCAAGGAATTTGATTTATTCATGGATTTGAACAGTTACATCAGAAAACTCACCCTTAAACAGCCAGCTGGCCACGCCCCGGACAGGAGTAATTAGGTATCACCTTAACTGGACCAGACAGAAGATGTAACACACAGCTGACCGCCACTCGTCCATCTAGACATGAGTCATAGACATGGTATCCCAGTGTAATATTGGGTAAGATTTCAGGGTTTCGGTTAATATTATCAATGGCAAAGAGGAAAATGAGACTATTTATTATCCCCTTAATTTGTGTCCTGGAGATGAAGAAATATACAGCGATGAGTAAAGGCTTATTGGTCTCCAGTACAAATCCACATCTGTTGGTGATATTATACAGAGGCTTGTAGTGTATGGAGAGATGGGAGGAGATATGTCTGTAGCCTCATCATGTATTTTTAGTGATATTATACAGAGGCTTGTAGTGTATGGAGAGATCAGAGGGGCTATGTCTGTAGATCTTACACTTTTCTCATCACTTCTCTCATGTATGGTACAATCTTGTATTCAGGACTTACTCTGCACATTGTAGAGCTGTTACATTTTCTCTCAGGTTTGGTGCTGTATACTGATTTATGGTGAGCAGGGCACCGATGATGAGGTCTCCATCCTGGTATCGCTCCTGTAAAGCATCAAAAACTTCTCTTATTTTAAGATTCCAAACTAAATATTTTAAAGAGATCCACAGAAGAAACAGAAGAGGAATAAGACTGAACATCTCCTTGTAGGAATAGGATGATGATAAATATGCAGGATATCCTATGTAATATGTGATGACTGGAAGAAGCAGTGACACAGAGACAGCGGCTCCCAGGATCAGGGCCACCCTGGTGACTGCTATCATCTCCCCTCTTCTTATACAGGATGATGGGATATATTTTACATTGTCTGATCTCATCTCACATCATTCTGGATCTTCTCCCTGGTGAGTGTGTCCTCATCCGTCTTTACACTGGATAAATGTAGAACATGATGAAGAAGTAGAATTAACCATTTCCAGCCTTCCTTCTGATGTAGAGGTTTCTTTCTTTCCTGCACATTCATATTCCCCAGCTCTGTAAACAGATTCTCATTAAAGGAAATACACTTCCAAACCCATCATGACTCAGGCACCATTACTGCTGTTGACCATGACCTCCTTCTTTCTTAGAAGATGGACTCCCCAGTACCTGAGTGGCTGGCAGAAGTACAGCCTAGCGTTATACTGGTGACCATTACTTGGTTCAGGTGGAACAGGCCCCATCCATAGTGGGCAGGGCCAATGAGGGGATGCATGAAGAGGTGGGGGGGGGGAGTTAGATGAGGGTTCCTGATATGGTACTCCATGTGTATGCGTGATGACTGGATCCCCATGTAGATGGCAGAGAGGAGGCCCATGATTTTAATGGCATTCAGGGATCACACATCCAGGGAAGCCAGCGAAGTCACAGTCTCTTTAAATGAAGACAACAGTAATGGGCTCTGGTAGTGGTCTTATCTGCCAGATCTGACGCTGGTTGGATGCAGTCTGGTATGGATGTTCACAGCCCATTTTCAGGAACTTGAGAAGATAGAAGATGCTTGGGCAGAAAGTTAACTACTCTGTAGAGATGCAGGACTGAAGAAGGGAGATTACCCTCAGGCGGACACAGCAGCAGCAGGCTGATGACTCTGCAGGCCATGTCTAAGAAAGATCTGGACTAGAGATGAGCGAACACTAAAATGCTCGGGTACTCGTTATTCGAGACTATAATGGCTGGCTTCAAGTTGCCTCTTTCTAGAGCACGACAGGTAGGGATAGTAAAAAAGGAATTCTACCCCGCAGCTTTTGTATCCCCTCTCAGCATCCCCGGTCGGGCTACCCAACAGATTGTTTAGACAATGGAAGGTTAATTAGAGATCTAATATGGGGGGAAAAAATGCCCAGGATTGCGCTCTGTCGTCTCTTTGGTGACCAACAGAAAAAGGGGGGGTTGGGGGTTCATATCTCTTCGGGTACTTTATTGCAGCCCAACTTGCGTTTTGAGTACAAGGAGGGAGTTTGTAGCGCCGTTGGGAAGTATTACAAATAAGTGAGGTTTACAGGGATTCAATTTTGAGCCTTTGGAATAGTGAGGGAACTTGGGCACGATAGATATAGGGCACTTATATGGGGAAGGAGAAATTGTTTTGGATAAGAGTTGCTTGGATTGCGTATAAGAAAAGTTTAGAGGTATTCGAGGTATTTTTTGTTACCACTTATATGGGGGAATATCACTTTGAAGAGTTTAGAATCCATTCCGGAATGGTAGGATATGGATATAAGGGGGGTATAAAAATTTCTTCACACACAATTGGTACCAAACTCAGATATCACGGAATTTTAGATGTTTGCACACTAAATAGAAGAGTGATATATGTTTTTTAAGATCTTTGCAATTGTCAGCACGGGCATATAACTGGTAGAGACAAAAGCAGGTCAACTTAGTGCACAGACGCAGGGGATAGATTAGAGATTTTTTGTTGGGATACTCCAATGGGAATAAGGTGGTTTAGCACATTTAGCACAGTTTATAGATATCTGATTCAAGGTCTCGCAAAAGGATGTATTCTCCTTCTAAAAGAAGTGTGGCAGGAGGAACATGTGGGGCGCTCTCTCGGAGCGGATTGGGAAAAATGCTATGGAGTATTGGGCTTGTCCTCCCCTCTCTTGGGAATCTGAATGGTACAATTTAATTTAGTGCACCAATTTGTATTTCCCCTTATAGCCTATAAGAATAAACTTAGAGACAATGCTGAGTTGTCTTCGGTGCAAAAATGGAGAATGCGGATTGCGTTCATTGTATCCTTCTATGTTGAATAAAGTATATGTATATGGTCTAGGGTCTTCCTTATTTGGAAGAAACGTTCAAAGTTACAGATACCCCGCACGGTCCGGGTGGCTTTGCTTGAGCCTCATCAGTTTGTAATAGGGAGAAAGGGGTGAAAGAAAAAGTTGGGTCAAAAGCGTCTCCTGCTGGCAAGATTGGTTTTTGCACGAAAGTGGGGGAGTCCGACTGCCCCGTCCCGGAAGATTTCTTAGGAGGAGAGTGGAGAAGTGTAAAAATACGAAAAGATTGATGGCGGGTGTAATGGAGGACAGTTGATAAAGGAAAAGAAAAAAAGATCCTGGTGTATAGAGACTGAGAAATAGTGAAGGACAGTAGATAGCAAAAGGCCAGTTTTTGGGACATTACGAGTGTTTGCTTTTTCTCTTCCCTCACGGCCAGGAAGGGCGTGGGTAGGGGGGGGGAGGGAAGGGGGGGGAAGGCGGTCTCTTGTGGTGCTCACTCAGATACACGCTTCTTTGGACATAATGATTGTGGAAGACTATTGGAAAAGGATAATAAGAGGGCCAAACAACAAAAGTATTGTGCATATCGCTAAACAAAAAAGGTCCGTTTTCAGGGACATTAAAAATATTAGAGTGTCTTTCTTTCTCTTCCTCACGGGCAGAAGGGGTGGGCAGGAGGGAAGGGTGTGGGGGTTCTCTCGTGGTGTTCAATTGGGTCGCAAGCTCCTTGTGTTATCTTATGACTGTTAAAAAAAAACCTCGATATAATGTTTAGAATGTTTTGTAATCCACGGATTACCAATGTAAACGTATTATTTCATAATAAAAACTAACTTAAAAAAAAAAAAAAAAACTAAAAAAAAAAAGGACAGATGCAAAATGAAGGCCTGGAGGAACACATGGCAGGACAAAGGCCTAGGAAGAAGATGGCAGAGATAGGCCCGAAGGACACATTGCTGAAGGAGGCCGAGGTCAGATGGCAGGAGGGATGACCGAGAGAAGAAATGAGACAAGTGGGAGTCCCAGCAGGACAGATGCAGGATGGAGGCTAGAAGGACAGATGGCAAAATGGGGATGAGGAGATAGCATGGCGGAGGCGTGCAGAGGACAGATGGCAGAGGAGGCCCGGGGGGAGATGCGGATTCATTGCTGGAGGACAGATTGTAAGAGGGTAGGCCAGAGGACACAGAGCAGGGATAGTAGGTGCAAGAACATATTGCAGGGGCTAGGCACCACATAACAACTGGCAAGAGGGTGGCCTGGAGGACAATGGCAGGAGGGGAGGCATGTTAACAGAAGCATGGGGCTGGCCCTGGTGGACACATGGTAAAAGGAGGCGTGGTAGGACAGATGGCAGTACGTGAGGGCAGGTCTGGAAGAAAAGCCAGAGGACAAATGCAGGGACGAGCCAGGGTGACATGATGCAGGGATCCAGGCCCGGAGTACAGATGACAGGGGGCTGTAGTGCCCAGTAGATACACATGGCGGAAGGAGGCCCAGAGGACAGATGAGGTGTGAGACTAGGACAATAAGACGGATAACGGAAAAATGCCTAGAGACGAATGCGTAGGGAGGGACCCAAGGACAGATGGAAGTAGAATGGCCGAGGACAAGATCAAGAGGGGGGCCCGTAGGTGGAACTGCCATGGAGGCAGATGGCACAGGGACGGCTGAGGTTGACACATGCGGACAAAGCTCTGGAGAGAAAGATGGCAGGAGTGTAGGCCCGAACACATGACTAAAGGGAGCCAGGAGGACTGGATGGCAGGAGAGAGGCCGGAAGAATGTGCAGTAGGGAGGGCCCAGAGGACAGAGGTGGCAGGAGGTAAGTCTATGAGGGACAGATGGCAAAACTGGAGAGGCTCTGAGGAGGAGAGGGCAGGATGGAGGCCGAGAGGGACAGTGGGCAGGAGCGAGGCTGAGGACAGATGGGTAAGAGGGAGGCTCACAGGGCCAGTTGTCAGGAGGGGTAGGCCCGGTAAACAGATCGCAGGAGGGTAGGCTCAGAGGGGGCAAAGGAAGGAGAGTAGGCCAAAGGACATGGCAGGAGGGGGGGGGGCCTGAGGACAGACTGCAGGACGGGAAGACCCTAAGGACAATGTTATTAGAAAGCCTGAGGGACACCTGAATGGAGTGAAGAGAGCCCCCTAGAAGGGTACTGATGTCAGAGAGTAGGTGTCGAGGACACATCGCAGGGAGGGTAGGTCAGAGGATGACGGAGTAGGTAGACATTACCCACGGTCTGTCTGATTTGCATCACGAAGGTGCGCCACACTGGCACATGTCAGACAAAGTGACCACCAGATGTGCCCATCAGGGGCAGCGCAGCGCAGAACTCTCCACACTGCCGGCACTACTAACGGATGCTGTGAACGTGCACACATATGGAATTCCACAGCTTCCTCAGTCTACAATGCAGGAGTAAGACGTGGGATGTCTGCACATCTGTCACGGTGCTGAGACACTCTTGCGGACAAAAGGGAGTCAACACAGATGTGTCAGTTGGTCGAAAGTACGGCCGAGTCATCACCTCACATCACCTCTGATTGGCCTGTTGAAATAAAAACTCTCCTGTTATTGCATGAAGTCAGAAGCTTTCGCATCATCAAGAGATGGGAGAAGATTCCTTGTTGATAGCTCAGACACCCTCGGTACCGTTCTCCAGCACGTATCGGAGAGGAGGCGGCGAGGAGGCTGGACGGATGAAGGCAGGAAGAGGAGAGAATGCGGTGACAAGAGACAGAGGGAGGACCAGTTTTGCTACAGTCTTTATACGTTCAGGTGTATGGCCGCCGAGAAGAGAGAGGAGTGGGAGGAGGAGAATGAGCAATGAGGCAGGCAGATGAGGGGGCGAGTCAAATTTGACGGCGTTGGTACGCGGTGCATATGGCAGAGTTCATGTAGGCTGCTATTCCAGTTCACAGCTAACGCTTACAGCTTTTTGCCAGCAACCGAATTACATGGGGATTGATCTCATGGAGCCACGTATTACAAGCAGCAAATATTTCACACTCTCACCCTGGAGAGGCAAATGCATGAACATGGAGGTCTTGCACTGCCTGGCCGCTAGAGGTTGTCTGAGCGGGTTGTCAGTGCAGATGGTGGCATCATCCGATAAGCGTACACGCTGGTGACTGACAGCACTGACAGGCTGACGCTTACAAGATGAATCAAGCACTGGATTTCTCATGATTTTCCATTCTCCACCCAGGTGTGGTGAAAGCAGCTCAACCTGAATAATTTCTCATGTAGCACTCAGATGGCAAGAGGGTAGGCCTGGAGGACAGATGGAAGGAGGGAGGCACGGAGAACAGAAGGCGTGTGGTAGGCCTGGTGGACAGATGGCAAAAGGGAGGCCCTGAGGACAGATGGAAGGTGTGAGGCAAAGAGGACAGATAACAAAAGGGATGCCCAAAGGACCAATGGCAGTAGGGAGGCCCCAAGGACATATGTCAGTAGAATGGCCGGAGGACAGATGCAAGAGGGAGGCCCGGTAGGTGGAAGGCCTGGAGGACAGGTGGTAAAAGGCAGGCCTGGAGGAAATATGGAGGGAGAGAGACCTCGAGGACAGATGGCAAAAGGAAGGCCTGGAGGACACATGGCAGGACAAAGGCCTGCAAGAAAGAGGGGAGGAGTATAGGCCCAGAGACACATGACTAAAGGAAGGCCAGGAGGACGGATGGCAGGAGAGAGGCCCGGAAGAATGTTGCAGTAGGGAGGTCCAGAGGACAGATTGCACGGGGCTAGGCCCAAATAACAAATGGCAAGAGGGTAGGCCTGGAGGACAGATGGCAGGAGGGAGGCATGTTGAAAAGAAGGCATGGGGCTGGCCTGGTGGACACATGGGTAAAGGGAGGCTTGGAGGACAGATGGTAGTAGTGAGGGCAGGTGGGAGGGACGAGGCCCAGAGGACAGATGCAGGGACAAGGTCCAGAGGACAGATGCAGGGACAAGGCCCGGAGTACAGATGACAGGGCTGTAGGCCCAGAGTAAACATGGCAGGAAGATGCAGGGACGAGGCCCAGAGGACAGATGGAAGGTGTGAGGACAAGAGGACAGATAACAAAAGGGATGCCTAGAGTGATGGCAGTAGGGAGGCCCCAAGGACAGATGGAAGTAGAATGGCTGGAGGACAGATGCAAGAGGGAGGCCCAGTAGGTGGAATACCTGGAGGACAGATGGCAAAAGGGCAGCCTGGTGGACACATGGCAGGACAAAGGCCTGGAAGAAAGATGGCAGGAATGTAGGCCCAAAGGACACATTGCTGAAGGGAGGCCCGGAGGTCAGATGGCAGGAGGGAGGCCCAGAGGAATGATGCAGTAGGGAGTCCCAGAGGACAGATGGCAGGAGGGAGGCTAGGAGGACAGATTGCAAAATGGAGGCCTGGAGGAGAGATGGCGGGAGGGAGGTCAAGAGGACAGATGGCAGGAGGGAGGCCTGTAGGACAGATGGTAAGAGGGTAGGCCCAGAGGACACATAGCAGGGTAGTAGGTGCAGAGAACATATTGCACGGGGCTAGGCCCAAATAACAAATGGCAAGAGGGTAGGCCTGGAGGACAGATGGCAGGAGGGAGGCATGTTGAAAAGAAGGCATGGGGCTGGCCTGGTGGACACATGGGTAAAGGGAGGCTTGTAAGGACAGATGGCAGTAGTGAGGGCAGGAGGGAGACCCAGAGGACAGATGCAGGGACGAGGCCCGGAGGACTGATGCAGGGACAAGGCCCGGAGTACAGATGACAGGGCTGTAGGCCCAGAGTAAACATGGCAGGAAGGAGGCCCAGAGGACAGATGGAAGGTGTGAGGCCAGGAGGACAGATAACAAAAGGGATGCCTAGAGGACCGATGGCCGTAGGGAGGCCCCAAGGACAGATGGAAGTAGAATGGCCGGAGGACAGATCCAAGAGGGAGGCCCAGTAGGTGGAATGCCTGGAGGACAGATGGCAAAAGGGCGGCCTGGTGGACACATGGCAGGACAAAGGCCTGGAAGAAAGATGCAGGAGTGTAGGCCCAGAAAACACATGACTAAAGGGAGTCCAGGAGGATGGATGGCAGGAGAGAGGCCCGGAAGAATGTTGCAGTAGGGAGGCCCAGAGGACAGATGGCAGGAGGGAGGCTAGGAGGACAGATGGCAAAATGGGGCCTTAAGGAGAGATGGCAGGATGGAGGCCAAGAGGACAGATGGCAGGAGCGAGGCCTGAGGATACATGGATGGAGAGAGGCCGGGAGTACTGATCTCAGTAGGGTAGGTGTAGAGGACACATAGCAGGAGGGTAGGTTCAGAGGACTGATGGCAGTAGGGTAGACATACCCCAGTCTGTCTGATTTGCTCACGAAGGTGCGCCACATCTGTGCACATTTCAGAAAGTCGACCACAGATGCTGCCACTCTCAGGGCAGCGCAGCGCAGCTTCCAACTGCCGGCTCACTGACTGCTGTGCAACGTGCCCACGATATGGAATTCCACAGCTTCCTCAAGTCTACAATGAGGAGTAGACGTGGATGTCTGATATCTGTCAGGTGCTGAGTAACTTTGAGGAGTCAACATAGATGGTCAGTGGCGATTCGGCCATCATCAGCCTCACCATCCCGCTGCTTGGCCTGTTGAAAAACTCTCTGTTTAGCATGAAGTCAGAAGCTTTACGCTCATCAAGAGATGGGGGAAGATTCCCTTGTTGATAGCCTGAGCACCCTCCGGTCCGTTTCCCAGCGCGTATCGGAGGAGGTGGAGGAGGATAAGGAGGAAGAGGAGGAGAATGTCGGTGACACAGGAGAGGGGACCGTTGCTCAGTCCTTATTAACTGTTCAGCGTGTATGGGCAGAAGAAGAGGAGTTGGAGGAGGAGGAAATGGAGAGTCAGGCCAGAGAGGGGAGTCAATTGATGCGCGTTGGTACGCGTGCATATGGCAGATTTCATGCTAGGCTGCCTATCCAGTCACACTTACGTTCAATTTTTTCCAGCACCGATTACTGGGTATTCACTCTCCTGGACCCATGGTACAAGCAAAATCTTTCCACTCTCATCCCTGGAGAGGAAATGCATTAATACCAGCAGGCCCTGGTGCACAAGCTGAAACAGTATTTCCAATCTGACAGTGCTAGCGGCAGAGGGCGTACTTCTGCGGGACAAGTAGCGAGGGAGAGTAGGCGAGCAGGCAGCTTGTCCAGCACTGGCAGGGGTACGCTTTACTAGGCCTTTGCCAGTTTTATGTCACCCCAGCAAGACACAGCTCCCTACAACAACTGGGTTTCAAAGATGGGCATGTGGCCCTAACTGGCGCTGTACGCCTTAGAGGTTCTTGCCAGCCTGGCCGCTAGGGTGTTGTCCGAGCGGGTTTTCAGTGCAGCTGATAAGCGTACACGCCTGTCGACTGACAGCGCTGACAGGCTGACGCTTATCAAGATGAATAAAGCCTTTATTTCTCATGATTTCCATTCTCCACCAGGTGAAAGCAGCTCAACCTGAATAATTCTCATGTATGCACTCCTCCTCATCATTCTCCTCCTTCGCCTCCTCTTTGTACACTAAAGCAGAGGCGCCTGGCTATTTTTTGCCAGGACCAACTGGCTGTAGCTATAGTACTGTATGTATTACATTTTTATGGACGGCCACATTTGCGGTCCTCATTATTGCAAATGTTTTGGGAGTGCCACATACAGGTTTCTCTATGTATTTAATTTTTCTGGAGGGCCACCTACCCGGTCCTCTGTTTGAAAAACTTTTTTGGACTGCCAAATACAGGCACTATCCATATACACATGTCGTCTCGATAGCTGCCTTCACACGTTGTCTCCATAGCAGCCTCCACATGTCGTCTCCATCGCTGCCTCCACACGTTGTCTCCATAGCTGCCACCACACGTTATCTCCATAGCAGCCTCCACATGTCTTCTCCACAGCTTCCTCCAAAAGTCGTCTCCGTAGCTGCCTCCACATGTCGTCCCCTTAGCAAACGAGCTGTGTCAGGCTCATTTTTCAGGTGTTTCACCAGATATGTTATGGAACTTGGTCCCTCTGTCGCCGTCATGCTATGTTATAGACTAAATATACCGTCAACCTTTTGTTCACCTCCTTTGGTTCCTCATGCCACCATAACCAGGCCAATTACTGATACATACAGTGCTACATGTTATCCTCGCCAAAAGGATTTTTTTAAATCGCCTCACTTGGTCACTCTGTCACCGCCATGCTGTTGCCCATAATTTTGGCATAATGGTGCGATTAGGCAGCCTCAGAGGCATCCATGCTGTTTCCTGTCCATTTCCGTGGTGTTTCCATAATTTTCTGAGGTTTCCAGGTTTTTGGCCGAGCTTCTCTGTGCAGAGCCTTGGTCCCTTTGAAAAATGCTCAAATCTGACATTGACTTCAAATGGGTTTCGTTATTCGAAACGAGCTCTTGAGCATCGGAAAAAGTTTGACTCGAATAACGAGCACTCGAGCATTTTAGTGCTCACTCATCTCTAGTTGCTAAGTATGGTTGAGGGACCTACACTGCAACAATGATGATTAATTTATCATGCAATTACTCATAGAGACACATAAACAGCAGCTCCCGGTCCGGGACAGACTGGTGACAAATAGTACAGAACACTAACATCCCCCAAGTAAGAGGAAATGAAGGCCAACTCACAGAGGGCAAGGGATAGGGTATCCATAGTCAAGTGAGATTACTGGGATATGGCGCCTAAAAAATGTCTAGCACCACTCTACACTGTACTGCAGACTTCGCCTTTCTAACAAAGGTAATGGAGGATAATGAAGAGGAAAAACATAATATACAAAGTAAATACTTGGATCAATGCATGACCACAAAATAAAAACAGGACAAAAGCACAATACATGTGTACAACACAATACAACAATGTGCAGAAAAAGACAAAATACATAAAAAACAGTTAACTGATATCATGTACACGTCCGATACACAGAACTTGCTACCCTAAGACACGGGAAGATCCACCATCCAGTAAACATCCACGTATAGGAGATAGCCAAGATTCAATAATATTTATGGAATAGAATCATAAACTGCAATCACAGGAAAGGAGAGCAGTTTGTTCCATTCCAATTATCCCTTGGTTGTCATTTCTGCACATCCAACCAGCAGAAGGTTGAAAAAAAATTTGTCATGCCCAAAGCAGCCAAGACTAAATTGGATGAGATTACACCACCTTTACAGATGGATTCATGATGTTTTATCGCAGGAAATTTTCTCCTCTTGCTTAGCCACTATGGTAGCAGGTAATGAATGGGGGATGTAAATAATTGCTTGGGCCGCAGGGCATCATCCCCATTTGTTTTTGACTCAAAGGCCTTGATGTGTTCTGAAAGCTTCTTAAGGTCATTTGCATACAGGACATTTCCTCAGTCAGAAAGTCCACCTTTATATTAGGAGCACACAGGGACCTATTGTCCATCCACAATGCCTTGAACATGTCCTCTGAAGTAGGTTCATTTAAGGTGGAGGATTGTTTTTCAGCTAATGATGGAGTCCCATGGGCCTCCTTGCTGACATAAACCAAGTGCTCTACCATGTCTCCTTGCATCTGCTCCTGGTTGCTGTTTGGGGACATTTCCTATCTGTGTTTCTCATGTATTTTTTTCCTGTCTTTGTTGCATCTTGTAGATCAGCTATGGAGCCACCGACCCCTCGTTATCTGATAGACTCCTCTATCCACATGTTTTTCGAACAGTCCAAAGTAGCCACACCCACAATATGGTGATCATTGAGCTGTTGAAGTACTTTGGCTGGACCTGGGTCGGGATTTTAGTATCAGATGACGATGCTGGAGAGAATGAACTGCAGATACTGACAAAGTACATGAGAGAGAACGGGATCTGTGCCGCCTTCACCATAACAATGACAGAGGAGAATTCTGACTATAATAACAAAACATTACATATTATAAGCAAATCACAAGTCAATGTCATTATAATATGCGGGACCATGTCTATGAACGGAGTGTTATTGCTATACGAATATGTCTCTGTATTGTTACACAAAACCCTCATCCTTCCCCCATCCTGGACTTCAAGTTCCACCATTACATCTAATCGCTATTCAGGATTTAATGGAAGTCTTGGGTTGGATTTCTCTTCACCTCCATTTCCAAAAACAGAATATTTCATTAAAAATTACAAGAAACTCCCCAATATTTACCAATACGAGTTAATGTGGAAATCCTTAGAGGTAATTAAAGGAAATGATGATAATTTATTTTTGTTACTAAATTTATCACCAGCAGGGAGTAATTCCAGTTATGTGGAAGCAGTGCCGAGTATAAGATATTACCTCTCCTCCGGGGTGACACCACGAGTGTATGAGGCAGTAGAAATCCTGGCAAAGTCTCTACATGAAATAATCTTACACATAAAAGACAAATATAAAGAAAACCCAATAACTGGACTTGTACAATACACAGGGAAGTTACAGCGCTACATACAGAGGATGAAGAATTCCCGGGACCCAGTGTCTCCTTCATATTACTTTACTGACCAGGGGGAAGCTCTACATCCATATAAGATCGTGAACTGGATATTTATAAAAGAGGCAAGAAGAGAGGACATAAAAATGGCTGAAGTAGGAAATTTTACCCCATGGGCTGCCAGTGGTCAGAAGCTTCATTTAAATCCCCAGTCTATAACATGGAGACACACACAGGAGGTAAGTAGCTTCCATTACACATGAGATTACGTAATTCTTCTGTCCGCACTTATATATCATTATGAGTTAACTGAGTTTTGAAGGTAATTGAGGCTGGTGAACTTGCCCAGACTTAAAAAAGACTGTTTTATGTGCTTTGAACCTGCTGAATGTTGGGACTTTTTAGAATTAACCTAAATGCTTCTTCCTTGGAAATGTTAGCTAAACCGCACCTGTCTTAAAGGCATAGTGGTTTATCTATGAAAATACAGGTGTAGGGTGAATGGCGAAAGTTGTAAATTGGTTCAAAGCCTTAAAAAACTTGTCAAGCTTATCAGGGCTCTGAGTCTGTGGACCATCTGGACCACCGCGGGAGATGGTGCTACCCGACACCTGGGACGGGAGTCTAAGTGGCACCTGGTCTGCATCAGAGCCCGCTGCAAAGTGGGTTGGTCTTGCTGCAGCAGGGTACCACCACTTCATTCCACAGGTGCGACTAGCAGGCAGTGGCAGCCAAGGTACTAATGCAGGAGACAGTCTGTACCCGGGGAGAAAGCTGGAGAACAGCGCAGTAAGAAACAGAAGGACTCCGTCAGGAACCCGGAGCTGGCACACTGAACAGGAATGCAGGAACAGACTGGCACACATGATGCGCTGTAGACACACGAAACACTGGAGACACAGAATATGCTGGAGACACAGGATAGTTTTCTCTTCACAGGAATGGCTTGAATAACCATCAGGAAATGATGGGAGCCACTGGATTAAATGCAGACCCGGAAGTGGCCAGTGCCAAATACCTGGCAGCTGGCCCTTTAAATCCTGGAGTACCGCCGCTCACGCCGGAACACGGAGAGGTATGTCCGTTGGAGAAGGGTGACATGGTGGAGAGGGGCACTGGTGCACCCGCAATCCACAACATGGATCGTGGGGGTGCCTGGGACATGGCTCTTAAAGCAAGCACCAGGAGATTCTAAAGGGATTCCAAAAAGGGAAATGTGAGTCTCAGAATAAAATTGAAAAAGGTGGAAATTCTCTCCAGGTAGGACCAGAGGAGGACAAAAGGGATCAATATTTCTCTCAAGAAATTACTAAAACTAAATGAACAAGATATGCCCCTCTGGTAATGGAAGAAGCAGATGAGGAGGTAGTGAGTGACAATGAAGGGAATAGTGACCTTTTTAATGAAATTTTACCACTGTAAAAATGTACTTGTGCACTTCTACTCCTCACCATTGGAGGCTTCTGCAATTCCCCTTGAACTTGCCCTTACCTAAGATGGTGGATTGAATGCATTATGGAGCCATCTAGTTTCCTGTTTGGGGGCCATCTTGTTTCTTGTTTGGGCCTATAAGAAAACCATGAGGCAATCATAACATTCCTTGAGTATTGTAGTAGACTTGTTCCAGTCTCCTGCTCCCTGAACTCCCTTTACCCAGATTGTATGTGCTGTAAGGGTTCAGCTCACTGAGACCCAAGACAGTTCATGGAGATGCAGAGTCGGACTTGTATTTCCAAAATGATTTGACTTCCAGTATTTATTTTTAGGTATATTTACAGGCCCAACATGTACAGGCTCATAATCAACAAAAACAGAATACACAGTAAAAGACCTGCCCATCTGGGTGCTGGCTTACACAGTAGCTTTTCCCTCTCTGGCTACTAAATACAAAATAAAGGCAATGGCAGTGTCATGGCCGTACCCGCGATCCTCGGTACAGATCTCTGGTACACCCGTCACCCCCCGGCCCGTACTTCCCTCTCCTCTGATAAGGCAGCGCGCTCCCACTGTAAGGGCACATGAGTGCCATCTCTTCCTGATTTAAAGGGCCAGTGTCCTCTTAATTGGCACTGGGTAATCCGGCACCACCTATCACTCTCTGCCGGATCCTCAAGTCATTCCACTGAAGAGAAAGCCTCCTATGTTCCTCCTGTGCATTTCTAGACAACTCAGTGTTTCCTGTGCGTTTCCAGATGCCTCCGTGTTTTCAGCGTTCCTGTGTCCCTGTGGCGGTCCTGTGTCCCTGTAGTGGTTCTGTGTCCCTGTAGTGGTCCTGTGTTACTGTGGTGTTCCTGTGGTGTTCCTGTGGAGGTCCTGTACTTCTGTGGTGGTCCTGTACTCCTCTGATGGTCCAGTATCCTGGTGGCCATCCAGAGGTCCTGCCACCTTGAGGTCCTGCCTACTTGAGGTCCTGCCTTCCCTGCTTCCAGTTTCCTGCTTCCCTACCTTGGCCTGATGCCTTCCCGCTGCAGCAAGTCTGGCTCTGGTTAAGATTCCGGTCCCGGGTTGCGGCTAGTACAATCATCTCCTGAGGTGGCCACGGGGTCCACAGACTCAAGCTCCAAGAGACTCACCCACACCTCCGTATGTGAAAGTAAGATTCGGCCATGGACTCCGCCAAGGTGATGAATTCTGCTAAAGCCATGGACTGTGCTAAGGATGCACATCAGCTACTGGCGAATTTGCACAACAAATGTGATGGCAAACCCGAATTGTGCAGAAACTTTGTTTTCCAGTGCTCGCTGCACATTGATACATTGATATGATGTCCTTCCAGCTCACCACTGAACGCTCTAATGTGGTGTTCGTCTTCTGTTTGCTTTATGGAGAGGCCCTGGCCTGGGCTACTCCTTTATGGGATAGGGGTCATCCAGACTTGGCTACCTATACCACGTTCCTGGCAAAAATCTGGTCCAGGTTCGAGCAACCTCAAGTATGGCTTCCATGACTTCCCTCCCACTCTCCGACCTTCCCAAAGGCTGCTTCAGAGTATCCGACCTTTCCAGAGGCCACGCCAGAGCCTCTTGCCCTCCCATAAGCCGTTCCAGAGTCTCCGGCCCCTCCAGAGGCCATTCCATAGTCTCCGGCCCTCCCAGAGGCCTCTCCACAGTCTGCAGCCTTCCCAGTGGCTGTTCCAGAGTCTCCGGCCCTCCCAGAGGCTTCTTCACAGTCTCCGGCCCTCACGGAGGCCACTCCAGAGTCTACGGCCCTCTTAGAGGCCATTCCAGAGTCTCCAGCCTTCCCAGAGGCCGCTCCAGAGTCTCCGGCCTTCCCAGTGGCCACTACAGAGTCTCCAGCCTTCCCAGAGGCCGCTCCAGAGTCTCCGGCCTTCCCAGAGGCCACTACAGAGTTTCCTTCCCTCACAGAGGCTGCTCCAGAGTCTCCGGCCTTCCCAGAGGCCACTCCAGAGTCTCTGGAGCTCCCAGAGGCCGCTCCAGAGTCTCTGGCTCTCCCAGAGGCCGCTCCAGAGTCTCCGCCACTCCCAGAGGCTGATCCAGTGTGCCAAGAGTCGCTCTGGCCTCTGCAGCTTCCAAGCGCTGCTCCGGCCTCCCATGGCCCACTCTAGCTTCTGGCTTCCCAAGGGCCACTCCAGCTTCTGGCTTCGCAAGGGCCACTCCAGCTTCTGGCTTCGCAAGGGCCACTCCAGCCTCCGGCCAAAAGACATTCCAGACATCCTCAAGATGTCCTCAGCTCATTTCATGCCAGGTCCAAGCATCTCGTTGGGGTTTGTCCTATTTCTGCTTTCCTCCTCAGGTGTCCCGTCACCAAGATGAATTGGAGGAGATGGAAGAAAAGGAAGAAGAGGCTGAAGAAGAAGAGATCCTTCAGTACGGATCGTGGGTACACCCGTGCCCTCCATTGTGGCGTGGTCACCCCCTCCGGCCTGTACTTACATACTTACCGATAAGGCCGTGCGCTACTGCTTTTGGGGTGCACGCGCGCCGACTCGTCCTGATTTAAAGGGTCATGGTCCACCTTATTGGTGCTGGCTAATCTGCCTTTATAATTCAGCACCTCCCTTCACTCTCTGCCGGATCTTCAAGTCATTCCACTAAAGAGAAAGAATCCTGTGTTCCTCCTGTGCATTTCCAGACACCTCCATGTTTCCCGTGTTCCTGTGGTATTCCCATGGTCCTGTGTCCCTGTAGCTGTCCTGTGTCCCTGTAGCGGTCCTGTGTCCCTGTAGCGGTCCTGTGTTCCTGTGGCGTTCCTGTGGTGTTCCTGTGGCATAATGTAGAATCCATCATTCCAATACTAGAAGTGAGACTAAAATAAGGCAGTACTAGTGCATTTTGGTGCAGGCACTACTGGCGGAGTTTTCATTTTACATTGAGATCTCAGTGGCAGCACGATAATAAGGAGAAAGTTGCCAATGCAGAAGGGAGACCACCATGGACACAATCTAGAATTCCATGTTGACTTCTGCTCAACCTCCACTACCATCAGATGTGGAACATAGTATCAGGGGTCAGAAAGTGACTCAAATGGTGGAGCATAGGGGTAAGCAATCCCCGAGGAGCGATGTCCACCAGAATCCACATCTGCCTCGCTTCACAAAGATTGTGTTCCCGAGTTCCTGCATGTGTAGCTTCCCCACTAAGGTCCGCCGGAGTTCACCATCTTATTCCCGGTGCATCTAATTGCTTTGTTAAATCCTGTGCGTAGTTCAGATCCGAGGCCCCCCCCCCCACGGCGGAATGCCGGCGGAAATTGTCGGGTATTCCGACGATAGTGCGGACCCCAGACCCTTAGTAAATGAGCCCCTATGTGTCCACACGTCTCCTGGTACTGAAGGATGTGTCCCCCCCATTTTAAATTTCTGGATGGGAAATTAGACACGTGGCCAGATCTTCTCCTATATGCCTTGCAGGTTCTGTGTGCTGTCAGAGCATGTGTTCAGCACCACCAGTGGTATCAACAACGTCCGCCTTGCTACAACCAACATGGTCCTCCTAACATTCGCTAAGATAAAAAGCATGGATCCCAAGTAACTTGGTTTTGCGGTTTTGCCAGTGTCTGAATAACTTTCCACTTTCCTGGAACTTTAATTCCAATTTTTTCAATTCTACATTTCAGAAACTTCATCTTGAAATTTTTCAATCCCCAATTCTTGAAAGTTAAAATTCGAATTTCGCCTTACCAAAACTTTAAATTTAAATTTTAAATATTTTTATTTTACATTTCTGTATATTTTTTTAACCTGTTAAGGGCCCTTTCCTGTTTTTTCATTCCATTTTCCCCACCTTCAAAAATCTATAACTTTTTTAATTTTACACATAAAGAGCTGGATGGGAGCTTGTTTTCTGCGTAACACATTGCACTTCATAATGGTGGCATTGAATATTCCCTGCCGTGTACTGGGAAGCAGAAAAAAAAATCCAAATGCAGTGAAAATAATGAAAAAACACATTTGCCTTGGATTTTACGGTTTTCACTTCACGCCCCAAATGACAGGTCTACTTTATTCTTTGTGTCGGTATGACCACGCAGATAACAGATTTGTATAGGTTTTATAATGTTTTCATACATTTACAAAAATTAAAACCTCCTGTACAATTTTTTTTTTAAATTTTGCCATCTTCTTGCGCTAATAACTTTTTTATACTTTGGTGTACAGAGCTGTTGTTGGTGTCACTTTTTGCAAATTTTGATGGTGTTTTCAATAATATTATTTTTTAGGTCTTTACGAACTTTTGATCTCTTTTTATAGAATTTTTTATTTTTTTTTAAATCAGTTCTAGGGAAAGGGGGGTGATTTGAATTTTTAGATTTTTTTATTAGATTTTTTTATTATATTTTTTATTATTAACTTTTTTTTATTTTTATTTTTACTATTTTTCAGACTCCCTACGGTACTTTAACCCTAGGTTGTCTGATCGATCCTACCATATACTGCCATACTACAGTGCTAATAGCACATTGTAATAAATTGGTTAAAACGAAGTAGCCGCTGGTCTTCGGAACACCCGAGGCTACCATGACGACGGATCGCCACTGGCATCACGGGGAGCGACGATCCTCAGAAAGATGGTGACACCCATTTGCCGCCATATTTTTGAAGCCGCTGGCAGCTTTGCCGGCAGCGATCAGCAGGAAAACACCCACGATCGATGCTGTTACACCCATCGTGGGTGTTACCGTTAAGCCTTTGCTGCAATATGCAGGTAATAATTACCGGCTATGGAGAGGGCTCAGCCCGTGAGCCCTCTCCATGCACCTGGACCCGACCACCGGCGTGAATACACGGCGGGCGGTCGTGAACCTGTTAATGTTGTGTTATTATTTCACAAGCTCATTATGGGCAGGGCAATGGCCCGGTTATTCCCACCATTTATCCTCACTCTAGCCCTTATTACAGCCATTTTTTGATGTTAAAATTTGTTTCCCCACTGACTTCAGTAAGGTTTGAATCCGGGTGCTGAACCATATTTTGTGATCAGGTGATTGCCGCACAGACCAATTTGTTACAGGCCCCACTTCCCTAATTCATGTGGAGCAGCTCAGACCGTAATTTTACATATTTTTCAGCATAGTTTGCAGTTTCTAGTATAATGGATGGTAAAGGTTCTTGTCTTTCCCCTCAGATCCCAGTCTCCCGCTGCTCAAATCCGTGTTTCCCCGGAAGCCGGAAAAAGCCAAGAGCCACAACTCACATCTGCTGCTATGACTGCGTCCCATGTTCAGAGGGAGGGATCTCCAATATCACAGGTACATGGTGGTAGGAGTAGTAGTCTAAAAGACACAAAGATTTAAAAACAATTGGCAATGAAAAATTGTCTGATAAACGGCATAGAAGCGGTACTTTACATCAATGGCAATTAATATCAAAGGTTATTTACCAAATATTTAGAATATCAGCGTATGTTCACAAAGTAGAAAACTCCACCTAACCACAACATTTACAAAGCCTGAAAAGTTTACTTGCAAAAGTTTACAGAGTTTACCAAACATTTACAAAGTTTACAAAAAGACATTACAATTTTCATTCATCCCTTTTGGACCAAGGGTCTCCAGGCGGAAAATCCAATATACTTCGCGCTGTAGCAATTTTTTTACTATGAAACCCTAATTAACCCCTTCAATCTCTCCCAGTGTCTTTGTGTCTTTTAGAGTAATTTGCATATTGACCGCTGTATTTATATTGGTGGTGGGATTGTCACTACGCATGTCTGAAGAAGGGGCCATGCCCCGAAACGTCACATGATGTGCTGGATGCCGTCCTCCTTAATGGAGTAACTACATGTTGTGCTCCGCCCACCTCCCTGAAGCTCACGCTGGATTATATGGACTTTCACACTTGGGTGATTATGTTTTGCTTAAAATTCTTGTAACAATTGATATATATAGTGTCTGACCAGCGCTGAGGAGGACAAGAACTTCCCATAACCCCATAGAAGGTCATGTGCAGATAGCACCCTAACAGGTGCGTGATCAGCTCACCCCACAGTGTCATGGTCCACAGACCACCGCCAGGTCCCAAATCAGCAAAAGGTACAAGCGTCGAAACGCGTCGATCTTTTAAGCTGTAACTGCATGTTGTTCCGGAGATGTGAATAAAGAGGAAGAAATTTATTTAAACGAAAACTGGTGGCTTCATGTGAGTGCTGAGATTCCTTGTACCTTTTGCCCATAGAAGGTTATCCCTATCTGTGTGTAATGAATAACCTACAAAAATTCAAATGAAAGAAAACTTCTCCTTGATAGAGAAAACTGAGGAAGTTTTATTTTATTCCGGTAATAATAAGATTATGGCAATCCAAATAATACATGCACAGTTTCAGTCTTAGTAAGTCCGACCTTCATCAGTCCGAGGATTGCAAGGTTATCGGAAGGTAAGAAGATGCAGTGCTGTGACGGCTGCATTGCTAGCTGATAGAGGAAAGAGCAGGGACTCTTGGGGGACGTTTGTCAGAACTTTTACACCAGATTTTTGTACAAGTTCTGAAATAATTGCAATTACTTAAAAACTGTGAGTAATTGTGATTCCTTCATGGAGGGTGTGTGACCATCGGTGGAGTGGGCCAGCCTGTGACAGTCCTGCCCGGGGGGCTGTGCACTTGCTCTAGCCTCTGCATGTGCACAGTTGAACTTCGCAAGTTTTTGAGGAAACCTACGCCAAGTGCAGATGCCCAACAAATGCATTTGGAGGTCTAAGTGAAAACACAGGAAAAAAGGACAAAATTATCACAGAAGAATTGTCATCGAACAGGAGTCAAACCAAGCGTACAGTACAGAATCAGGAGGGAAACGGATGGTCAGGAGATAAACAGGGTCAGAGAATACAGAAATTTGGAACTCCAGAAAATGCTAACAAGCTCCAAAGAAGACTTGCAGCTAGTACTGGGCAGTGGGCAGAAAATCCTTCTATGAGTCCTAGTCCAGATCATGAGTGGACCGGCCCCTGACATCCAAACCAAATGACTAACACGAAAGTAGTGTGTGTGGTGGAGAAGGCATCTGTGGATACAGTGTATAACCCATAACAAAGTCAACAGGAGACAGACACGTGTGGTGGAAGTAACACAGCCAGGAATTACATAAAGCAGTGTTCACACTGGTACAGAATGAAAACCTAGTACAAAGTCATATTCTGCAGCGCATCTTCTGCTGTATTTTACAGACAGAACAAACAGGCGCAGATGTCACAGGATAGTCCCAAGATAGATGCCACAGGATAATCCAAAGTCTTCTGTTAAAAAATCATTTACTTTTATCCTGGAATGAATATTTCAGTAAAATAATCTTCGATTTAATAAGTTCCGTTGCCAAAAATAGATCTTTACTAATCGAAATGTCAGCAAAGTACCATGTAAAAACATCTAGGGATAGCTTCAGACCTCCAAGGTCTCGATAGTAAGACATATTCTATATATCAGTATATATTCCATAAATCCGTGTTCAGACCTGATGAAACAACCAGAGCAGACTTAATCCATCAGTAACATTACAACAGAATTGATGATATTAGTTAATATAAAAGGGGCATTATCACATTTTCACTGCTACAGGGCAGGGCCGGATTTAGGTTGGTGGAGGCCCCTGTGCCAAAACTGGTGTGGGCCAACTGGGGCCCCATCATGAGCTGCATCTTTATGTGTGTTGCTTCCCCAAATGCAAAACTGAGAAATAAAGAAGAGTTTATTTTGTGTAACAGAATAATCAGGTTTTTGGATGCAGCGCTAATTGAAAATGTTTTGAAAATGTCACATCTGTGCTACACTGAATTCAACCCCCCCTATCTCATGTAAATCAGTCAGGGAAACAGTCAGTCTTGAGCCAAGTCTAATCACTGCTGGCAGTCATTCCACAGTCTAGTATAATAATTACCACCAGCCAGTCCTCAGTCTAGTATAATCACTGCCCACTAGATAGTACTGGTTTGTTTAGACACTGCCACCGCCCGTCCTCAGTCTCAGTAGTAAATAATTAACATAAGTCAGTGCGCAGTCTAGTGCAATAATTACCCACCACGTCATTCCTCAGTAGTATAATAATTACCATAAGTCAGGCTCCGTCAGTATAATAATTACCACCAGTCAGTCCTCAGTCTAGGATAATCCTGCCACCAGTCAGTCCTAGTCTGTTTAAATACACTACCACCAGTCAGTCCTCAGTCTAGTATAATCACTACCACCAGTCAGTCCTCAGTCAAGTCTACAGCTCACTACCACCAGTCAGTCCTCAGTCTAGTATAATCACTGCCACCAGTCATCCTCAGTATCTAGTATAATCACTGCACGCCATCAGTCCAAGTCTCAGTCATCCCTGCCACAAAGTGCTCTCGAGTATAAATCACTATATCAGTCCGTCCTCAGTCTGTATAATAATTACCACCCAGTCAGTGCTCAGTCTATTATAAATAATTAGCCACCAGTCGCCTCAGTAGGATAACACTGCCACATAGTCCTCATCTAGTAACTCACTGCCACCAGTCAGTCCTCCTTAGTACAATCCCTGCCACCAGTCAGTCTCATATAGATAATCACTGCCACCAGTCGGCCTTCAGTCAGTTTAACAACTACACCAGTCAGTCCTTCTACTAGTATAATCACTGCCACTAGTTAGTCCTGAGTCTGTTATGATCACTGCCACCAGCCAGTCCTCAGTCTAGTATAATAATTACCATAAGTCAGTGCTCAGTCCTAGTATAATAATTACCACCAGTCATTCCTCAGTCTAGTATAATAATTACCATATGTCAGTGCTCAGTCAAAGATAATAATTACCACCAGTCAGTCCTCAGTCTAGGATAATCACTGCCACCAGTCAGTCCTCAGTCTAGTATAATCACTACCACCAGTCAGTCCTCAGTCTAGTATAATCACACCCCAGTCCAGTCCTCAGTCTAGTATAATCACTACCACCAGTCAGTCCTCAGTCTAGTATAATCACTGCCACCAGTCAGTCCTCATTCTAGTATAATCACTGCCACCAGTCAGTCCTCAGTCTAGTACAATCCCTTCCACCAGTCAGTGCTCAGTCTAGTATAATCACTATCATCATTCAGTCCTCAGTCTAGTATAATAATTACCACCAGTCAGTGCTCAGTCTAGTATAATAATTACCACCAGTCAGTCCTCAGTCTAGGATAATCACTGCCACCAGTCAGCCCTCAGTCTAGTATAATCACTGCCACAAGTCAGTCCTCAGTCTAGTACAATCCCTGCCACCAGTCAGTCCTCATTCTAGCATAATCACTGCCACAAGTCTGTCCTCAGTCTAGTATAATCACTGCCACCAGTCAGTCCTCAGTCTAGTATAATATATACCATAAGTCAGTGCTCAGTCTAGTATAATAATTACCACCAGTCAGTCCTCAGTCTAGGATAATCAATGCCCCCGTCAGTCCTCAGTCTAGTATAATCACTGCCACCAGTCAAGTCCTCAGGTCTAGTATAATCACTGCCACACAGTCAGTCCCTCATTCTAGCATAATCACTGCCACCTCTGTCCTCAGTTAGTATAATCAACTGACCACCAGTCAGCGTCACTATAAATACTACCACCAGCGTCCTTAATCTAGTAATAATCACTGCCACCAGTCAGTCCTTAGTCTAGTATAATCACTGCCACCAGTAAGTCCTCAGTCTAGTATAATCACTACCACCAGTCAGTCCTCAGTCTAGTATAATAACCACCAGTCAGTCCTCAGTCTAGTATAATAATTACCACCAGTCTGTCCTCAGTCTAGTATAATAATTACCATGAGTCAGTTGCTAGTCTAGTATAATAATTACCACCAATCAGTCCTCAGTCTAGTATAATCACATCCACCAGTCAGTCCTCAGTCTAGTGTAATCACTGCCACCAGTCAATCCTCAGTCTAGTATAATCACTGCCACCAGTCAGTCATCAGTCTAATATAATCACTGCCACCAGTCAGACCTCAGTCTAGTGTAATCACTACAACCAGTCAGTCCTCAATCTAGTATAATCACTGTCACAAGTCTGCGCTCAGTCTAGCATAAATATTATCAGCACGTCAGTCCTCAATCTAGTATAATCACTGTCACAAGTCTGCGCTCAGAACTAGCATAATAATTATCAGCAGTCAGTCCTCAGTCTAATATAAGTAATAGCCACAGTCAGTCTAGTATAATCAGTCAGTTCATATTCAAGTAACATCACTGCAACCAGTCAGTCCTCAGTCTATTATAACCACTACCACCAGTAAGTCCTCAGTCTAGTATAATAATTACCACCAGTCAGTCCTCA
>WNYA01001027.1:0-39736 GCA_019512145.1 Engystomops pustulosus
GGTTGGCTATATACTGGGGGGGGGGGGGTCTGTGACCAATGCATTTCTCACCCCTGGCTTATACTCGAGTCAACAGTTTTTCCCAGTTTTTGGTGGTAAAATTAGGGGTCTCGGCTTATACTCGGGTCGGCTTATACTCGAGAATATACGGTATATCTTTTAAAGGTAGCCTATCCAAATAATCATACTGAACTGATTTGCAGGCAGAATGTTATAGAGCAGAATGAACAAATTGTATATAGTGTCCTATCTGCAGGCAGCATTTTATAGCGCAGGAGGAGCTGAGCAGATTGTGCATAGTGTCCTATCTGCAGGCAGCATGTTATAGAGCAGGAGGAGCTGAGCAGATTATACATAGTGTCCTATCTGCAGGCAGCATGTTATAGAGCAGGAGGAGCTGAGCAGATTGTGCATAGTGTCCTATCTGCAGGCAGCATGTTATAGCGTAGGAGGTGGTGAGCAGAGTGTACATAGTGTCCTACCTGCAGGCAACATGTTATAGAGCAGGAGGAGCTGAGCAGATTGTATATAGTGTCCTATCTGAAGGCAGCATGTTATAGAGCAGGAGGAGCTGAGCAGATTGTACATAGTGTTATATCTGCAGGCAGCATGTTATAGAGCAGGAGGAGCTGAGCAGATTGTACCTAGTGTCCTATCTGCAGGGAGCATGTTATAGAGCAGGAGGAGCTGAGCAGATTGTACCTAGTGTCCTATCTGCAGGCAGCATGTTATAGAGCAGGAGGAGATGAGCAGCAAACTCTCAATAGTGTCCGATCTGGAGGCAGCATGTTATAGAGCCGGAGGGGCTGAGCAGACTGTGAATCGTGTCCGATCTGGAGGCAGCACGTTATAGAGCAGGAGGGGCTGAGCAGATTGTACATGGTGTCCTATCTGCAGGCAGCATGTTATAGAGCAGGAGGAGCTGAGCAGATTGTACATAGTGTCCTATCTGCAGGCAGCATGTTATAGAGCAGGAGGGGCTGAGCAGACTGTGAATCGTGTCCGATCTGGAGGCAGCATGTTATAGAGCAGGAGGGGCTGAGCAGACTGTGAATCGTGTCCGATCTGGAGGCAGCATAGAGATGAGCAGAATGACATAAAGAACTGTGAGAATAGTAAACTATAACATTTTCATTCATGAACTATAGTTAGTTCATATTCAGTAAGTGAAAACCTTTACAGTACAAGTGTTTATATATAGTTAGCTTTCATTCTTGAGTAATAAAATCTGCTGGACTCCATAGAACGAGAACAGATTAAAGTGAACCTGTCACCAGGAAGGTCATTTTTAGCTGGTGACAGGTCCCATTAGTCTCTGCTATACTGATTTTAATGCCTTTGTCAGCATTCTGAATAATTTCAGTACTTTATATACATTCATTTCACATTAAATGGCTCCCTGGACTGGAAGCTGCAGCCTGCGTGTGCCTGTGTTTTCTAATACATTCTTACTCTGCTCCACACCATCCCTCTCCCTCTCAATGCTCAATGCACATGACAGGAAGTGGGGAGGGGTGAGTGAGTTGGTTGAGTATGGAGTAGGGGAGACTGACATAGGCCCCATCAAGCTGCAACTGCTCCTCCTTTGGGACTTACCACATGTGGCTGGCAGTGAGCCAGGAAATGTGAAATAAACTTTTATAAAGTACTGAAATTATTCAAAATGCTGACCATGGCATTTAAAAAAAAAAATCAGCATTGCTTAGGAGACTGTCAACAGCTAATAATGGCATTCCTGGGGACAGGTTTTGGGCGGATTAATACTGCCATGGGTCCTGGGCTGTATGAATATTACAGCCCCTACAAGTCTGGAATCACTTCCTACATCTGGTCCTAGAGTCAGCTTCTTGGGGAACAGAGGATGTGTTCCTTCTGCTGCTTTCAATCTGCAGTTTCAGGACCTTTGGATGATGTCAAAGGCCCTGAAATGGCTCTTGTGTACATGTGAATTGGGAACAGGAACAGATGTATGAGGATTTCATGGGTAAAGGTTCTTCTCAGTATAAAATTTGGCGTATGGTTTGGGTAACCACGGGCCCCCTAGAAGGCTTGGGCCCTGGGCTACCGCCCAAACCATCTATACTATAATCATGTATTGACTGATGAAGGTCCAAGTCCTGGACTGAAACGAGCCGCATTCTTATAAATAAATTGGAAAACTGATGGAACCTATGAATTTGGGTCGAACATTTCTCTTGAGCGCTGAGTCTACCTTTATAATATTAGTTGTATTGCTGATAGTGTAATCTACCACTGGACAGGTTTGCTTTAAATTACAATCTTTTCCCCTGAAAATTGTACAATAACATTCTTCTCGCTCTATAATCTGCTGCCCATAGGTCACACAACATACCCAAAGAAACCAACTTCCTTCAGAACTTTTTATAGAATTTTTCTAAGCCTTCCAGTACAATACATGGTCCTGACTCACCAGTCATCCCATAGAAACAACATACTGAAGGGTAGAACAATGTAATAACATAATTGTCAGAATTTTGAGTAATCTCCGGATCCTGAAAGCAGCTGAGTCCCCGACTCTTGTTATTTCCTAATTTCTTCCATGAGTTTATTGAGCGTCCGTCGAGTTTGGATAATTTTCAAGGGATTTTTTAAAAAAAATGACAGATAATGGAATAATAAATGAATTTGTATCAATAGTGATGATAAAAAACATTCATTAAAAGGCTCCCGATGACCTAAATTGCTTTTCATTCATTCCCGACTTTTAAGGGATTCTGTTTTGTGTTGTGGTTTCTCCCGGTAAATGGCTCTTATTGTACGATACCATTTTGCTTGTAATATTGAATAGAGCTATTGATATAATGTGTTTGGTTCTCTCCGGCAGATAATACCGTGAGGCTCAGCAAATGTAATTCCCATAGGCTTCAAGAAAGGAACATAATGGAGGAGCATAATTTCTCTTTTTTTTTTTTTTCATCATGGTCTCATTTTCCAGAATTGAATAGAAACTATTGGGAATTTGTATAATACGGATATAAATGTGGGCTTATGTCTCTAGCTGCATGTATGATAAAGTTGTGCTATTAAGTGACAGTTTTCGGTGTAAATGGTCTGCTCCGCTCTGCTCTACGTAGTACTTCACACATAAAGAGGATCCAGCTTATCCAATCAAAGTTGTACCATTATTTGTATCACATTTCCTTCCCATTCACAATAAACAATAAAAAGATTTTACATTCCGAGAAATAAATTATTATCCTTAGAGTTAAAGCAACTTCATCTATTGATCTTACAGGATGCTGGTAATTCCTGCACAGGGAAAAGAACCATTAGGCACACAGAGAAGACCTCAAGGAAATGTATCTCCAGTTGTATATCTGCTTAAACCAGAGAGTAAAATACTTAATGATTTTATAAATGATTACGACAATGTAATGATGGGTCAGTGTTATCTATATAGAGGTCATTGTACAGGGAGGGGGAGGAGATAAGCTGTGACATCATCTATTGTCAGTAGTGATGTAATGATGGGTCAGTGTTATCTATATAGAGGTCATTGTACAGGGAGGGGGAGGAGATAAGCTGTGACATTATCTATTGTCAGTAGTGATGTAATGATGGGTCAGTGTTATCTATATAGAGGTCATTGTACAGGGAGGGGGAGGAGATAAGCTGTGACATCATCTATTGTCAGTAGTGATGTAATGATGGGTCAGTGTTATCTATGTAGAGGTCATTGTACAGGGAGGGGGAGGAGATAAGCTGTGACATCATCTATTGTCAGTAGTGATGTAATGATGGGTCAGTGTTATCTATGTAGAGGTCATTGTACAGGGAGGGGGAGGAGATAAGCTGTGACATCATCTATTGTCAGTAGTGATGTAATGATGGGTCAGTGTTATCTATGTAGAGGTCATTGTACAGGGAGGGGGAGGAGATAAGCTGTGACATCACCTATTGTCAGTAGTGATGTAATGATGGGTCAGTGTTATCTATATAGAGGTCATTGTACGGGGAGGGGGAGGAGATAAGCTGTGACATCATCTATTGTTGAAGAATGATACTCAGAAACCTATACAGTTTATATTATACTTTATATATTTGTCTTTTTAATCTATTACGTCTCATCTTTCTTTCAGTGAATGAGTGGCTTCTCAAGTGAAAGAGAACAGTTGAGTTCCTGCGGATTGTCAGTAGAACCTGCAGGTGTCCGGAATAGACATCTCTTGCTCCAGGCCCCATTCACTTTATTGGACTTATACATCATTAACTGTATCCATAATGCGTGAAAGTACGGCAACAAAAATATGTGAAAAAAAGAAAAAGTAAGAAAAGAACAATCTAACAAACGTTCAATAAAACGCCCATAAAACCTGTCTCCAAATACGAGGCACGTCTAGTTACGGTAAATTTACGAGCTACGCGGTGGGAGACTTGTTGGCCTTTGTACATATCCGGCTTTCTTTCTATAAAGTTGCTTTGAACACTTTCGGAGTGGATCCATAACCTCATTCCACGACTATTGGGAAGCCCCTTCGTAATGCTTTATCATACGTGCATACTGGAATATCCCAGCAAAGAAGAAGATTTCAAGGCTGCTGTTGTTCTGTTAACTCCATATTGAACCAAGATGTTGAGCGATATATGTATAATATATAAATATATATTATTAAAGAGTATAAATACATTCAATTAATTATTT
Source organism: Engystomops pustulosus (assembly GCA_019512145.1). NCBI lineage: Eukaryota > Metazoa > Chordata > Amphibia > Anura > Leptodactylidae > Engystomops > Engystomops pustulosus. Next base: position 4,664 of record WNYA01001027.1, read on the forward strand.
CTTCTCCGATAGATCCCGAAAAGGAAAAAGAAATTTTGTTATTTCGGGAGGAAGTTTCATCCTTTCTGTTCATTCTTTGTTCCGCCATCTTTTTGTTATTATTATTATTTAATGCTACCTTTTAGGCATTCTTTATATTTTTATGGCTGTCTCTTATAACCCCCCCTCACCCCCATCGCCCATCTTCCCAAATTTCTGATTTGCAGAATTGAACAAGTCTTTGGTTTACGGAATCCACATTTTCGGTCTAGGTCTCTATCCCCTGTTCCTTCTTTTCTTTCTTTTTCATTTCATTTGAGTAAAATTGGATACGAAGTTCACTTTTTCTAAGACTACTCATTACTTGTGTTTGGTTACTGTCAGCATCTCGATAAATGTTAATAAAATATTGTATAAATTACTAAATGGCTTTTATTTTACGTGAATGCCAGAAGGATTATTGATTACTCACACAGGACCGTAACACCTATTAAGATTTTTTATTATTGACCTGTTTTTGTTAAAAATTGAAATTTACTCCTGTCGCTGAAGTAGCGCTGTGCAGTGAATAGCAGAGCTCTATTGACCTGCTGATCACGTGATGGGTCTGCAAGGGTTAAAGGAAACCTACCACCACGGATCTACCTATTCAGGTAGATGCGGTGGTAGGTGCGAATGTAAGGATTGCCCTTTTTAGGGCTAATCCTTTACTCCCATCTATCTTTTCTAATCTATAATCAGGGTAATATGCAAATTTTCTAAAGAGGCTACTGGGGCGTGGAGTAGCCGGAGCTGAGGCTACACGGCGAGGCCACTCCACACCCCACTAGCCTCTTTGATCCTATTACCCAGACATCTTCAGCGCACAACAACAAGGAGCTGCGCACTCGTCCGCCAAGCAAGAGTTCTGCGCATGCGCAGAACACAGGCCAGTGGCTGTGTGATCTCAGCTCTAAAGCCGGAGCTACTGCGCATGAGCAGAACTCCAGCTTCACAGGTGAGTGCACGCAGCACCTTGTATCTTTGCGCTGAAGATGTCTGGGTAAGAGGATCAAAGAGGCTACTGGGGTGTGGAGTAGCTGCACCGTGTAGCCTCAGCTCCGGCTACTCCACGCCCCAGTAGCCTCTTTAGAAAATTTGCATATTACCCTGATTATAGATTAGAAAAGATAGAGGGGAGTAAAGGATTATCCCTAAAAAGGGCAATCCTTACATTCATTAGTTGCACCTACCACCGGATCTACCTTAAAAGGTAGATCCGTGGTGGTAGGTTTCCTTTTAGCAGAGCTGCATGGTCTAATCTGACCCAGTGCAGCTCTACCCCAGACATCTGTAACTGGGGCTCTTACAGATGCCTCAGTTACAGGGGAAAACCTGTAAGAGAAAAAAATGACCCCAAGGGTCTTTTATGACCTCATCGGGAATATATAAAGTAAAAAAAAAAACACACAAACCCAAAATAGTAAGAAATATTTGGAAACATACATTAATTTTTCCCAATAACATTTTAAAAAATCCCGCTGCAATATAAAAAACATTCCTACAGTCACACCGTTTTCCCATGACTGTACATATTGGGGCACATTTACTAAGGGTGGTGCGACAGTTTTCGGTCAACTTCTTTGCGCTTTTTTTTAGACGCAAACTGCTTGCGCGGGTATTTAAGAAGTGTCTGTGCCACATTTGTGTCTCATGTGACCGTTTTGTGGCGCAGCTGCACTATTCTTCATGTAACACAGATTTTTGCACTGAAGGGGGCGTTTCGGTGCTCAGTCGGACCGTGCGCAAGATTTAACATGCAAAGTCCAACAGAAGTGTGTTGCACACCCCGTGTTAATTGTGCACAAAAAAAAAGTGGGGCACTCTGTCGGGGCAGTGAGGGGGGTGCCAGATTCATGAAGAACGGGTGCCATAAATCCTGAATCTGGCGCCCCCTGCAGACTACACAGGACACTGCACGTAGTACACACTGCACTGGTCTTAGTAAATCTGCCGCATTATATATCAAAATAACCAACACAAAATAGGGAATTTATTTATAATGTTCATTTTGAGTTACTTTGAAAACTACAAATGTATACTATACAATATGAAAATTAAGCCTTTTCCCACTTTTAGTAAATGTTATCTCAAATAAAATGAAAAATGAAAAATAGTCCTTAAACTTTTGTTAAGTTTTAACAAGCTCAATGGGGGGGGGGGGGGGGGTGTTTATTAACTTTCAGCCAAACAGGCGTTTTTGGCAGTTTTAAACCCTTTTTTTGACACTTTTCCGACTTGTCAGACTAAAGGGCATGGCCTTATTGGAAAGGGACGTGGCATATGGTAAATAGTCCATGCCAACAATTTCGGAGTACAGTTTAGACCAACAGTCTTATACTTCACCAGAATCTATCATCACAGTTATAAATCAGGCGCAGCAAAACACTACTGTGTACTAGCCCGAGACTGGCGGAACCTGAGACACATTGTTAAATCCCCCCAATGTGTCCCAAAAAAAAGCTATAAAAATAAGAGAAGTCATGACCCCTAAGCTGATGTATAATCAATTGCTAAAATGCCCCGAGCATTAAAGCCTTTTCAGGCCTCACATCTACCACCAGGATGAAGGATTGTAAACCAAGCACACTTACATACTGGTGTGTGTCCCCTCTGGTAAGATTTGATTTCTGTTAGCATCTTAAAACCCTGTTTTTTTCAAATAAAAGGATTTTAAAATTATGCAAATGAGCCTGAGGGGCAGCGGACCCAATAGGTTTAATGGAGCCTGGAGCCCTCAGGCTCATTTGCATAATTTGTTAAGCCTTTTTATTCTTTAAAACAAGGAAATAAAAAACTTATAGAAGAGCAGATCCTGCCAGAGGGGGCACACACCAGTATATAAGTGTGCTTGGTTTACAATCCTTCATCCTGGTGGTAGATGTCCTTCAAGGGATTAAGAATAAATCACAGGTTGTCCTACCAAAAGCTGTGGTCTATTATTTGGGGCCCGTCTGATATCAGAGTGCGGAAGTACTCTGATATACATTAGCGCTTGCTAATAAAACAACAGCTAGCTCGCAGCCAAATTCAAGCGTGTATGTAACCTAAGTCCCTGTACACACAAGCAAGTGTAACACGTTCAACTCGCATCAGGCTGGCAGCATGCGCTGACCGGAACGCCCGGCCCACATGCTGAGCAACCAGGACTGAAGTGTCATGCAGATATGTTCTGGTTGCTCATTGTTCTGGCCGGATGCTCAGCACACGATGCGAGTTGGACCATTGCGCCATGTGAAGGCGAGGGGAGTAAATCTCAGTTCACTGCACATGATCTCTGCAGGGGTCTGCAGGTGTCTTTGGCGCATGCGCTGTGGACCAGGGCAGTACACCTTGCTTCATGGTGACCCAGTATTCTGAGCATGCGCAGTGAACCATGCTGGCTGGCTTCCATGCGACACAAATTAGGGGGTGTGCGACCGATTCGGACAGAGCCCGGGATTTAACTTTCAAATTGTGTCGCAAGCCCTATGTTAAAGGTGCACCCCAAAAAATATGGTGAACTCTGTTGGTACGCGACACATTCATGGTTTCAGGCACACAATCTTAGTGAATAGCCGCACCCAGCATTATACACAGACAGAGCACTTTAGTGAACTCCAGTGACCGGGTAAGTAAATGTGCCCCAATGGTATTTTGAGTACAATACCATGTTCTCAGTTCTACATGACCACCGGTCTCGTCCTACCCTACTGGTCCTTTTCAATATTGATCTTCTGTTGCTACTTGCAGTAACCGCACCACCAACCATCGTCCATTGAACATGTCAACAACGAGTCAACAAATATCATGGGCAGTTGGGTGACCCTTCCAAACCACTGTCATGGTGAACGGTGTCACATGATTTATCAGAAGTGTCTGAGGTATAACTGTTCAAGTTGCCCAATCAGAGCACAGCTTTCATTTTATTAACAGATGTGGGAAAATGAATTCTGAGCTCTGATTGGTTACCATGATAAACTAGAAGAGTTCTGATAAATCTCCCCCCATATGTGTATGTGGTCCCTGTGCTCTCCAACTCCTCATCCGATACCATCACTCTTAGATCCCCGTATGAATCCATTACTAATTGTGACCTGTGTAAGCTGCGAGATGTCTCTTAGATGCAGTAGGAAGCTGATATGGGTGGACAATGAACCTTCTGGGGGATCCAAACCAGGTGCAACTTCTCACGACCTCCAGAATGGAACACAAATCTCAAAGATAATGTGGTCATGATAGACCATGACATCTAAAGGGTTAAACCATCAAGGTGTGATCACCAATATTTGCCAATGCATTGGGAGATGGGCATTCGGTAGTTGGTACCATTAGATGAAGAGCATGTAGATTATTCTCTCTAGCTGTGACTGCAATGTGACCGTGCACCTGTGTAACATCACATGACCAGGGATATAACGAGCCGTTCATCCATGAAGCGGTTCAGACACCTCCTGCTCTTTACATCCCAAATGTAAACCTCACCTGAATCTAAAGGGGGTAAAGCAGAGAGAGGAAAATGAGGAGACACAAGAACTAACAAGGTGAGGAGGAGGGGTAAGCATATACATAGGCCGTACATATTGGAAAAGATAGAACATATCCTTTTCTCCTTTGTAGGGTTCGAGGACACACGAATGTGGCACCGTACCACCGCCATGTGCCTATTGCCATCCATGGGGACGTACATACAGGAAAAGATGGAACATATCCTTTTCTCCTTTGTAGGGTTCGATGATCACACACGAATGTGGCACCGTACCACCGCCGTGTGCCTATTGCCGTCCGTGGGGATGTACATACGCTCCCACAATGGCAGTGTGAATGAGGTCTCAGGGCCAGAGTTTAGCACTAGGGGGCTTCCCAAGTGCCAAATCCACCCCTATAAAGTCATCAATAGTGACAACTGCATGATATGTCTGACATCTGCTAAATTTATAGTATGGTTTTACCTTACAATAGGGAAGTCTAGACGTAACACTAAAATGGGAGTAGGTTCTCCAAAAGTTATGCTGAAGTAACAGGCCCATAATAAGGAATCCTCTAAGTCTCTATTCAGATGACAGTATATTTACGAGTGTGACCAGAACACTGTCCAATATTTATATTCTCTATAATACATTGTCATTCTTCTACAAACCCATTACCTGTAGCAGAAAAGATTTTACTGGTGTCCGGAGAAAACGCACATTGCATAGCCTGGGAATTCATCTTCATACTTCCAATCAGCTCCTTCGACTAGCGAGAAAAATTAAAAAAAATATTTTATTGATATCAACATCCAAACCACTTTTGGTCTTTCAAAAACTTTCTGCCCATATCGATCCACTGATCGGGTGGTCAATTAACTCCGCCCACCCCCAGGTAAGACTTTTGCGTTGTATTTTACCTTCATGGAGAGCAAGTGTATGAATCCAGAAGCTCCGTGCAACAAAAGCAACGAGCCATCAGGAGACACTTCAAAATTCTTTATGCGCTTTTCTTCCAAGCCTAAAAGAGAAATAACATGATGCATTTGTAACAAAATTAAAATTCTTCCCACTTCCTGTTACAATCAAGTCCCCTCTTACTTCTTGCCAATCAATTAAAACAATGATACTAAGATTTCAGGATCAGACTACACACAGTTTGTTTGTAGTCTGTTACCATGGACACATATAAATGTATGAATAAGACCATTTACGACGTTTATTTACAGTTTTGGATGCACAGTGTGTCCCACCCACCTCTTATATTAGGAACAGGAATAATCTTTCCACCGATCATGTCATACACATAGAATATTTTGTGATAGCATCCTGTGGTTATAACTTGTTCTCCATCGGCACTGAACCTCGCTTTAAAAACGGGAAAGCTTTTTAAAAAGATGCTCTGAATCTTGGGATTTGTTATGCCGTCAACCTAGGAGAAGGAAAAAAAAATAAAAGATAAAATAAGATAACAGGACAGAGGGAATACATGTTAATAGTAAAGTGTATAACTTTCAAGACCTCTGCAGTCACAGAATAACATTGTACAACTTGGCAAACAGACAGAGGCAAATGACCCATTCAAGGTTCCTGGGCCCCCTGACACAGGGCGCTCGGTCACTAGTATAACAATGCATGCGCCTTGTGTGCTTGAAACTTCTGCCCCCACCCTCCATCCATCCCTCGGTGATGTCATCGAGCTCTCAGAAGCACTGGCGCATGCGCACTGTATCTTCATTACGCGCGGCTGTCCGATTTGCAGTACGGCCGTGCGAAATGAAGACACAGTGCGCATCCGCCAAATGTGTTCATTTGGCTAGTGTATAAATCGATTTTTGGATGAAAGTAAGGATTTCTGTGACATGTCAAGACCACCTCCAGAATCCGCTAATCTACCCCTTAGGTCAGAATGACTATTTTGAAATGGTAAATTATCTTCAAACTCTATAATGATAAACCTGGACACTAAATCATAGATCCAGGCGCAGCGAGTGTGGTAATGTTCCTATATTTGTTATCCATGGCCTCCTTCCTTCTAAAAAGGAGTGTTGTTACAAGAGCCCCTCTGCGCTGCAACTTTCCAGGCTGTTACACTATGCAGAAGCACTCCCACCCTCCCACTGTGTCCGGTTACATAACGCAGAAGGGGGAAGAGGTGCCACTGTGTAACAGCCTGTGAAGCTACACCCCCTGAGCCCCTCAGTCTCATTTTCATAATAATAAAAGTTGATGTTAGAAGGAAGGAGGCCATGGATAATAAATATAAGAAGATACCACAGTCCCGGTGACTGGATCTATGAGTAATGTCCCTGGTTTATCAGGAGGGATTTTGACTTCCTTGACATTTTAAAGAAAGAGGATTTAAGAAAATAGGATTATAATAAAACACAAAAAAAAAACCTAACAAACCTGAAAGAACGATACCGTCCGATCAACCCCTGCAGTCATAACAACTTGGGCCAACGGGTGGAACTGAACAGTGGTGAGAGGACTCGCAGATGGATTCTCCTTATTGGCGTCAGTGCATTTCTTTACCTACAAATCAAAACAAAGAAGGGAGATAGGAATGATGGCACCCAGCGAAATTGTGTACACCAGGACTGATAGAGACAGGTTGGGATTATATCTGTGAAATGCTGCATTTTTGTTAATAACAGTGAATTAGAGAATGTGTTATTTTGTTATCCCGAGTACATACAAGAAACTTGTCTTCGTGGGAGGAAGACCCCTTTAAGAACGCAGCCCTATTCTCCAAATCTGCCGTGTGTCAGAGTGGTTATAGCTTTGGAACGCTATAAGATATCCAGGGAATTTTGAGATTATTTTCTCGTGACACATTATACCTCAAATTATTTTTAAAATTTGGATGATAGCTTTTGTGTTTAGTTATGAAAAAAAAAACTAAATTTGGCAAAAATTCTTTAGTTTCAAAATTCTCTACGTTTGAAGCAGATATTCATAGCACCCAAATTAATTCATAACTTACATTTGCCAAATGTCGGCTGCATGTTGCCATGGATTTAAAGATTCCATGCATTTTACTAGAACGTTATGAGGCTTATAATTTGGGGGCCATTTTTTACGTTTTTTGGAAAATCAACAAACACCTGCTCAACTTTCAAATGACTGTGAGAGACCTAAATAATAGCAAGACTCGTAAAATACCCCATTATGGAAGCTACACCCCTTCAACGTATGAATAAGCACTTTTAAGAAGTTTGGAGGTGCATTCTACAAATTGTTATATTTTTAGACAACATTCATTTTGGGTGGAAAATCTGCATTGTCACATTGTAATTTTTTTCTTTTTTTAATGTGGACATATAGTGGCCTATTTTATTTGCCACATGAGATGCACTTTTCTGATACATAATTTTGGGGCATCTATAGCTAATTGATGAGATTTTATTAACTCTTTACTGGTGGAGGAAATGAAAATCATCAATTTTTGGTAAGATTTTTTTGTTTTGTGTTTTGGCCGTTCACCATACCCTACCCATTTATTTTATGGGTCGCCACAATTAGGAAAATACCTCATTGTTATAGAATTTTTATATTTTTTTCTCCAATTTTACAGAATAATAACTAATTTGTTGTTTGTGCGAGCAATATATCCACACTGCAGGGAGCTCAGGACCGAGGTGAGTATTAAAGCTTTGTTTTTTAATAGTGGGTACAGAGGGACTACCTAAAGGGAATGGACCAATTTCTGCTATAATGCAGCAGAGTTTGGAAGCCACTTACCTGTACGGTTCCTTTTGTAAGGTAAGTAGATTTTGCAATCAGGTTGCCAGTTTTACTTAATAAGTTGTCTTCAGCGTCCTCGTCATCTTCGTCGTCATCATCGTCTATAAAGAAATTATAAGTGGATGCTAAATATTTCCCATATAAAGCGAATCCTGGCATACAGTTTGAGCCCCACCATCACCATGAAAATACATTTTTATGAACAGGTTCTCCTTGTTATCAGTGGGTGAGATGGAGTATCATGCCACCCCATCACTAGCAGTATGAAGGGAGCACCAATTAGCTGGGGGACAAGGGACTCTATTCTTGTGATATAGTTTATAGTATTTTTGACAAACCACTTTTAGCAAGAGCAAATGTCTTTTTTACTACCTTTAAAAGGGATTGTCCAGGTTTAACAAATGACAATGTATTACAGCCTCAAGTTAGACCTCCATAAAAGTTTAAAGGGATAATTAACCATGTCTGCCTTGTTCCAGCCCAGTCTTATGCATTAGTTGCAGCTGACCTGCAATACCAAACACAGACTACAGACAGGTGTGGCGCTGTTTCTGGGAGAAAGCCGCCAGTTTTTGCTAGTGGTTATTGATGGGATGTATTACTTAAAGATTTTCTCACCACTTCTAGAAGCTTTCCTTTTAGAAACTCTGGAAGCCCAAGATGGGACCCCACCCATGGCCTTCTGAAATCTGGTGGATAGAGGAAGGTGTATTAGTACATAAAATATTGTATAAAAAGAAACTGGGACTCATTGACAGCAAAGCGTCTAGGTCACACACGATGCAGGATATTAACCACTTACTCTTGCTTTAGTCTGGCCTGAAGCTTCTCCTTTTCCATTATCTTCTCGGCTTCACCTTTCATCATATCTTTCCTGTAGCGATGGGTCATTTTAATGCTGCAAATACAAAACAATAAGGTCAAGAGACATCCGCGCATATGTGTCGGCCATATCTCATGATCTGGACACTCATCTAGATCATCTATGAAGCAAGACTACTGCAACCATTATTACAGTATAGGAATCTATGAGTGGGGGAGGGGAGGGGTCATCACTTATAGCATCATGGATAACTAACATTGCAGGGACCAACATTTGACCTAAAGCTGATTTATACACTATAGAAAGTTGTACAGGTAGTACACAGCCATGTTCATCTGACAGCTATTCCCCCCAACCCTCTGCACACACGCATGCCCAGTTTCTCTAATGGAATCTGCACAGGGTAAGAAATGGATTTTGCATGATTATTTGCAAGCGAAAACCAGAAGTTGATCCTACACAAAGAAAAGTATGGAAAATGGAATGATTCCAATGTGTTACACGTCTCGGACCATTCCTTATTCCATTGGAAATACAGTGGGCAGATACCCTGAGCTTATTATAAATATTTTCTGCTAGAGACTGAAAATTGAACATGTCTGACCGCCTCATACCTTGACATCTGGTGTGAGGACAACCCCAAAAATGTTCAATAGGACTACATCCAAATTTAAAACAAGTGTGGCGCTGTTTCTGGAAGAAAGCAGTCAGGCTGTCATACCCTTTAAAGGGAACCTGTCACCAGGAATGTATTTTTTTAGCTGGTGACAGGTCCCAGTAGCCTATGCAATGCTTATTTAAAAAAAATGCCTTTGTCAGCATTCCGAATCATTTCAGTACTTTAGATAGGTTTATTTCACATTACCTAGCTCCCTGCCAGCAACATGTGGTCAGTCCCAGAGAAGGAAGGGGAGCTGCAGCCTCTGACTCATTACCCATCACTTGCCAGACATTTTTAAAAATCCGCATAGAATAGGGTTTTGGAACCTGACTCATGGTTACAGGTTCACTTTAAAACTGCAATGGCATCTGACAGGTTGTCCAGTTCTGCCAGGGTAAACCTAATGGACATTGGGAATGGAATCACCCTGTAGTCAATTGATTTATACATTTCCAGTAGGGAGAACAGAAGAAGACAGGTAGAAGCCAAGGAGTTAATCCCCAACCCTTTACCCCTACCTTTCATTAACCTCATCTTCCTCATCAACCCATGCAGGTTTCTTGGCGGGAGAAGAGAAGTCCTCCCATTCTTCATCGTCAGAGTCGTCCTCTAGAAGATTGTTGCCGGGAAGAGCTTTGATCTACGGGACAAGAACAAACGCACTGAAATTAGATATCGGGCTCGGAACTAGAAATTATAAGCAGAGGTTGTTCCACCATTAAAGGTCTTCTTCACGTGGATAAAACATCAATAGCTGATTGGAAGGGGCTGACACCCCCCACCCGTGTACCTGTAGGCACGGCCCCCATTTACTTCATGGATTTTGTCTAGATTTACACACATGTGTATCGATCCTAAAAATCTAATACATTTCTAATACTCTATGGGAAGGGGAGATTTAACACAACTCCAATGGGTCTGAGATGCACATTTTGGCACCTGAGAAGTCGCCTGTAATAGAGCATATTTTTTTTTGCACCAAAATCATGCATGTCTGGAATTGGGCTGTTAGAGTTGAGATAAATTCCCTCTACATGTATACTAACACATGTCTATACCAAATCTAACATCACCTGGACTATTATAACTGGAACCTATCACCATATTCTTCACAAATACAGCTAGTAACAGGTCCTATTAACTAAATGCCACCCTTCTTTAAGCTAAAAATTGTTTCCCTGACATCCCCATAAAATACACTTTGTTATCTTACCGGGCATCAGATGTGGCGAGTCCTGCTGGGTCGAGTCCAGCGGCACCGACCTATACCTCCTCCTTACCATTTAGCACTTCATGTCATGGTGATGTCATCTAAGGTCCTTTAACAAATAAAGTTTGCAAAATCTACACCATGTATGTATCTGATCACTTGAAATCACGGCAGCCTCATATGGAGTCTTGGGGAGGAGTAGAAGGTCCAAGAAAGCGGCTTTGATTTCATGTGATCAGATAAATGCATGGGGTAGATTTTGCAAATGTTAGTTGGTTTAGGGACCTTAGTTGACATCACCCTGGTCATACGACATTAAAGAGGACTTGTCACCCTCAAAAATGTCACTAGGAGCTGCCCCGAACCGCCCCGCCCTCTCCATAGACCAGAGGTGACTGTGGCGCGTCATGCGGCAGTCACCCCCCTCTCATGAATACGCCGGACCACTTTTAGAGCGGTCCAGCGTTTCTATTGTACAGTGCGGCAGTGTTTGTTAGCATTATCGGAGGTTTCTGATAACGTTAGCAGTGTAACACTGCTGTGTCTGTTGTAGTAAGCAGCTCCTAGTGCTAATTTTGAGGGTGACAAGTCCTCTTTAAGTACTGAATGGTAAGACAGAAGCATGTGGAGGAGCCACTGGACACAGGGAACAGCCAAGCGGGACACAACCTCTTTGACTCCTGCTGGCTGTATGCCAGGTAAGATAAAATGTACTTTATGGGGATGCGAGTGGTAAAAGTCTGGCATTTAGTTCATTGGGCTCCATGAGAACCTGTCACCTGCTTTATTTGTGAAAAATGTGGTGACAGGTTCCCTTGTAACCCTTTTGTGGATTAAAATTCTTTCAATGGTGGAAGAAAAATACTCCATGTAAAATATCTGAATTTTTGGCTAGATTTTACTGCAGATATGAAGCAGACTCTGCCACACCTGCAGGTAGTTCCTGGAGGATGTATGGTATATGGAGTCCCTTCTGCCCAGCAGCGCTGGACCAAAATCATGATCGCAACAGGGGGAAGAAGGGACTCCCTGTCTCATATGTCGCTATGATGCATGGAGTCTCGTCCTCTGCACTGTGATCAGTCCCCCGAGCCACTACATGGTCTGAGATTCACAGAGCAATCACAGTTGTGTGCTTCTAATCTTAAAGGGGTTTTCCAACAAATTTTCTGATCAGTGAGGGTCTCAGCACTGATCACAAAAAAAAGGACCCCTCGACGTCCGTCGGACTAATGGATCAGACGGCGCGCATGACCTTCTGCTCCATTAATCTCCATGGAGCTGATGGAAATTGCTGAGCGCTGCGCTCATCGATCTCCGACAGCTCCATAGAGATTAATGGATCAGAACGTTCATTTTCGTCCATCAGCTCTATTAGCGAGACGGACCCCTCGGTTTCCCGTGGATTGGGCCTAACTATAGTTTGTGGGAAAACCCCTTTCATGTGCATATGTTTGGTATATGAAGTGGAGATCCATCACTGCGCAGTCTCTCTCCTAACAGAAAGGTCCCCGTCTTCCATGCAGTAATCAGAGGATCACTCTGTGCAGATTGAGACCGAGTATGTTCCCACCAAATCAGACAGCTTATTAGTTGGAAGCGCACCTCATTGTACACTTCGCACACCAAGTGCAGCTAGCCTAGGCAAGTAATTGTCATAGTTGCATTGGATGTGAGCAGTTTGTTAACAGCAGAAACGGTCACTTTCCATGATCTTCACATAAACAAGAAGATGGGAATAGTATTTTAAGCATGTTGCATACCTTGGAATCACTAAGAAGTTTGTCCACGAGGTCATCCTCACCGCCAAAGACCAAATCTACCAGAGGTTTTTCATCTTTTGTTGTTTTAGATAAGATCATTAAGTTTTTTTTCTTCAGCTCCTCTTCAGTTTCTTGAATAATTCTTTCCTTATGAGGTCCTCTATATGCACCCCGAGGGGCTGGGCCCTTACGCTTTATAGTTTTACTGGGGCTCTTGTTGGTACCACCGTCAACATTCATACGCTGACCAGGGCTCTTACTCTTATCCCGTTTGCCAGCGCTCTTAGGTCCATCCCGTTTGCCAGCGCTCTATCACATATCTATCACATATCTATCACATATCTATCACATATCTATCTATCTATCTATCTGTCTGTCATCTACTATGTATCTTATTATCCATATCATATACATAATAGACACAAATAATGTGCCCATGAATCTCCCAGTTTTCCTGTTCTAGAGATTATATTCCGACTTGTGGATGCCAGAAAATACCATAATTGGCAACTGTATCCTTACAGACTGTGAAGTTGAGTCTTCTGTTTTGCTCACCAACCTCTTGTACCAGTAGTAACAATGGTTTCATGTTCCCTTATATAGTTAATAGGGGATCAGGTGTTGGTTTTACTAATTCCACACGCCCCATTGTACCTACAGAAGTATCAAACATCCACCTTTTATGTCCTATTATCCATTTTGTTATATACTATGTTACATTGTATTACATTACACCATCTTTTTAGCTTATTGATTCTTCTTCTGATTCTGTTGCCACTTATGGAGCGAAGCTTCAGCTGTGAACAAGTCAGGGAGTGGGAGCCAACGCTATATAAACCGTGCATCAGCTGCAGAATCCTCTCGGTAATGAGAAATACCCTCCATACAGTGGAACAACACAAGCGAGGATGATAAAAAACATATAAAAACTCAAGAACAAAGGAACTAGAGAGCAGCGCCAAGCCCTGTGCTGGCTGCAGAGTGTGAACGTGTGGCGGGACCGAGGTGACCGGGAAACAGAGAGGCCAATAACATAACACCGCTCCTATCATATTCATATATCTATCTGTATGTATGGAGACCGCATATAAATAATGTACACAGTGAGAGGTGACTGCACATGTATATCCAGTGATGTCTTCTCAGAAAGTAGTGAGAATGAAGTAAAAGGAGAAAGTTGTAACCTTTGTGGCGGCATATTTCTCTGTAGCCTCAGTTATCTATTTATACTGCTGGAGGAGTCACATGTATCTTAGTTTTGTTTTTTTTTGTGTTTATTTTGCGCCTTTGGTATGATCAGGTCTTTTTTCTTGTAATACATGTTTAGTTATAACTGTCCTGGCAAGTGCAACTTTTGGGGTTTTTTAGACTTTGTTTCAAATGTCTGAAATACATACAAGCCATGTGAGGGGTTATATACAGGAGAGGACACAATACTTACTGTATTATACCCCAGAGCTGCATTCACTATTCTGTAGCTGGTGCAGTCACTGTGTACATACATGACATTACTTATCCTGTACTGATCCTGAGTTACATCCTGTATTATACTCCAGAGCTGCACTCACTATTCTGCTGCTGGTACAGTCACTGTGTACATACATGACATTACTTATCCTGTACTGATCCTGAGTTACATCCTGTATTATACCCCAGAGCTGCACTCACTATTCTGCTGCTGGTGCAGTCACTGTGTACATACATAACATTACTTATCCTGTACTGATCCTGAGTTACATCCTGTATTATACACCAGAGCTGCACTCACTATTCTGCTGCTGGTGCAGTCACTGTGTATATACATGACATTACTTATCCTGTACTGATCCCGAGTTACATCATGACATTTAACTACTTATCCAGTACTGATCCTGAGTTACATCCTTTGTCCCTCTACATGCCTGTAAACCTAAGCAATGAGGTCCTAAAGCTGTATGCAAATGACCTGTGAAATGTCCAATGAAGCATTAGCATATTCAAGCTGTCCACTCTATTCATGAGTGGGAGGCACAGCCACACCCCCAGTGCATGACTGACAGCCTGTATAATGATGTGAGGCTGTATAATGATGTGCTTCCTGGTGCTGGTGGCCACACCCCCAGTGCTTGACTGACAGCCTGTATAATGGTGTGAGGCTGTATAATGATGTGCTTCCTGGTGCTGGTGGCCACGCCCCCTGCAGCCTGTGTGTGCATGTGTGTGTGTGTGTGTGTGTTTAGGAGATATACAGCAGCTCCAGGCAGCCATGTTACAGCAGAACATGTCAGGTACTTGTGTAGCTGATGTCTGTGTCTCTCACCTGTGTATTAGGAGGATGCAGCATGTCAGCAGATGCAGCACACACACTAGCAATGCTTTACTATACATTACACACAGACATGAGCAGGGGGAGGAGAGGGGAGGGGTAACAGGGGTGACATCACTGCCTCTGACCATGTGACCAGCCTCATTTACATAATAAAGAATAGATGATTTTACAATGAATAATGTATGAAATAACTAGATAAAGGCTGGGATGGGATCCTTGTGAGCTGCTCCAACAGGTAGAGGTGACAGGACTAGTGGCAGAGACCTGATGACAGGTGTCCTTTAAGTAGCTCAAGGACCTTTGATAATGTCACCCTGGTCACATGACATTAGGCCACGCCCCTCGTGGACTCGCTCCAAAGCTGCATAGATACCAGGCAAGATTATAACTCTGATTTTATGGGGATCTGAGGGAAACTACTTTTAGCTACAAGCAGGAGGTCAGATAGTTACTAGAGCTCTATAGGAACCTGCCACTACCTGTATTTGTGAAAATAGTGGTGACGGGTTCCCTTTAAGTAGGGGACCGCCTGTACATGGTTGGTAAAGAAAATCTTATGGCCTTTGACCTTTTACATTGGAGATTCCCAAACATGTTCATGCAAGGAAACCAAAGGGCAAAGCTCAGACTATAATACAGTTACTTCTGGTTCTGCAGAGTTCAGATCAGAAAGCTCCAGAAATGTTATTGTATAGTAATTGGGCTTTATAGTAACACTGTGCATGACCTTACAAAAGATTGTCATCCCTCAGAACCAAGAAACACCGTTACACATCGCAGCCAGAATAAAAGATGGAGAGAAGGTGGCTGAGATTCTGCTGAAAAGTGGAGCCGATGTCAACATGGAACAAGCAGTGAGTACAAATACATCTAGACTGAGTTACATCCTGTAATATACTCCAGAGCTGCACTCACTATTCTGCTGCTGGTGCAGTCACTGTGTACATACATGACATTACTTATCCTGTACTGATCCTGAGTTACATCCTGTATTATACCCCAGAGCTGCACTCACTATTCTGCTGCTGGTGCAGTCACTGTGTACATACATGACATTACTTATCCTGTACTGATCCTGAGTTACATCCTGTATTATACCCCAGAGCTGATAGGTTAGTAGTCAGGGGCGTTTCAGTAGTCAAGTAGTTCAATAGTCCAGAGGTTAGTAGTAAAGAAAGTTAGTAGGTCAGGGACTTATGTTAGGGGGTCCGTCTGGGTCACCTTGGGCGGCTCTTGTCTGTTCATAGGTAAGCTGCACGCGGCCGGCTGAATCCGGATCTATGTGTTGATAATCTCCTGTATAAGAACGTCTTCGGTTCCCCATATTTACTCGACCACAAGAGGATGCAGGCGGCTCCCCCGGGAAATGGAAAAGATGGATAAAAACACAAACAAAATAAATAGTAATACAACCAGAAGCCAAGTGCATACAGAGAAGAGACGTGCCAACAAAAAAGTGCCCTACTAGTGAGGGCATCCACCTATCCCAGCGCTTTTATCTAGCAGTATAATTAGAGGGGAGGGAAACCCACGAGTAATAACAAATTAACTGACAACTTACAGGAGCAACTACAACCACCCAACCAAGCGTCACTGGTTACCCAGCCGCCACCCAGGTCCCCAAGTAAAACTGACAGGAGGGGGGAGGGAAAAATCAGAGTCTCTTAATGGGAAGCCTTTCATTCCCAGGGAACAGCAAAGAACAGCAGAGAAGATGCGCAACAATATCCGGACCCTCCAGGGGGCCCCCAGTATGTGATGTATAATTAAACGAGGAATTATAGTAGCTATATTCCCGGTACATAGGGGGCAGTATTATAAAGTAATTATAGTAACAGTTATAGTTTTATATTCCTGTTGGACCATTTAGGGGGGGGCAGTATTTATAGGTATTTATATTATGGGCGTATTTAGTATTTTCCTCTAGTAGATAGTTATATTCTGTACATAGGGGGCGATTATTAGTAGTTATTTCCTGTTACATAGGGGGCAGTCAGTAGTTATTATAGTAGTTTAGTTAATGATTTCAGTAAGTATTATAGATAGTTATATTCCTGTACACTTAGGGAAAACGTATTATAGTAGTTAGTTATATTCTTGTACACAATAGGGGAGTATTATAGTAGTTATATTCCTGTACATAGTTTTGTGAGGCAGTATTATAGGAGTTAATCCTGTGCTAAATAGGGGGCAGTGTATTAGTAGTATTCAAGTTCAGTAATTATAGTAGTTATATTCCTTGCTACATAGGGGGCAGTATTATTATAGTAGTTATATTCCTAGTTATTATCGTAGTATTAGTTAAGTATTATAGTTAGTTCGTATTTATAGTAGTTTTAGTTATATGCTGTACATAGGGGGGGGCAGTATTTTATAGGTAGTGTATATTCTTTGTACATTAGGGGACAGTATTATAGTAGTTATATTCTTGTACATAGGAAGGCAAGATTATAGTAGTCTTTTTAATTCCTGTACATAGGGTGGGCAGTTTAGTAATTATAGTAGTTATATTTTGGTACATTAGGGGGGCAGTAGTATATAGTAGTTCTTTTCTTGATACTAGGGGGCAGTATTACAGTATTATAGTTTTAGTATATTTCATGTAACTAGGAGGCGTATCAGGTAGCTATAGTAGTTGATTATAGTAGTTATTATTCCTGTACATAGGGGGCAGTAATTCAGTAGGATCTGCAGTAAATTATAGAGTTTATATTCCTGTACATAGGGGGCAGTATTCGAAAGTGTATCAGTATTATAGTAGTTTATATTCCTTGTACATAGGAGGGGCAGTAGGATTATAAAGATTATAGTAATAAAGTTATATTCTTGTAATAGGGGGCAGTATTAGTATTTTTATAGTTAGGTTATAGGGGACAGTATTAATAGTATTTATAATCCTGGTACATAGGGGGTAGAGTATTTTAGGTAGTATATAATTATAGAGTTAGGGTTAAGGGGGTAGTATATAGTAGTTATATTCTTGTACATAAAGGGGGGGGCGGTATTATAGTAGTTTATATTCTGTAACATAGGGAGGCAGTTATTTTTAGTTTATTATTAGTAGTTTAGTATTTTCCTGTACATAGGGGGCAGTAATATAGTAGTTACAGTATTTATAGTAGTTAATATATTCCTGTACCAATAGGGGGGCAGTATTATAGTTAAGTATTAAGTTATATTCCTGTAACATAAAGGGGCAGTATTATCTAAAGTATTATGGCAGTTATTATAGGTAGTTATTTTCTTGTACATAGGGGGGCAGCAGAGTATTTATAGTCAGTATTTATGCTGCAGTATAGTATTATGTCGTAGTTTGTATTGTCCTGTATTATAGGGGGCGTATTTATAGTATTGGGCAGTATTATAGTAAGTTTATATTCCTGTACAATTAGGGGGGCCGAGTATTGTTATGAGTTAGGTTATAGGTTTCCTTTTCTTGTTTACATAAGGGGCAGGTCAGTTTGAGAGTATATTAGTATTATGTTAGTTTATTCCTGTACATTAGGGGGCGTTGTTTTCATAGTTTTTTTATTAGGGGTTTTATAGTAGTTTATATTTGCTTGTACAAGGGGGGGCCAGTTATTATAGTAGATATATTCTTTGTACCTCAGGGGGCCGAGTATTTTATAACAGTTATATTCCTGTAACAATAGGGGGCAGTCAGTATTAGATTATAGTAGTTTAGATTTATATATTCTTGTACATAGGGGGCAGTTATTTATTATAGTATTAGAGTAGTTATATCCCTTTACTTAGGGGGCAGTATTAGTATAGTAATTATAGTAGTTATAATCCTGGTATGTGGTGGGCAAGTATTATAAGTTTTAGTATTAGTCTATAGTAAGTTATAAGTAGTTAATCACTTGTATGTGGGGGGCAGAGGTATTTTAGTCAGTATTATAAGAATTTGAGGGGGTGGGCAGCAGTATGGCAGTAGTTATCTAGTAATTAAGTAGAATCAGTCTTATAAGTAGTTATATTCTTGTACCATACGGGGGGCAGTAGAGTATTGATAGAGTTTATTCTTGTACATTAGGGGGCAGTATTATAGTAGTTATAGTAGTTATATTCTTGTAACATAGGGGGCAGTATTTAGAGTTATATTCCTGTTACATAGGGGGCAAGTATGTCATTGAGTATTATAGTAGTATTAATTCTTGTTAAATAGGGGGGGGCAAGTTATGAGTATTTATAGTAGTTATATTCTTTGTATTGTATATAGGGGGCAGTATTATAGTAGTTATAATTCCTGGTACTTAGGGGGCAGTTTGGGTCAGTATTTCAGGGGGGCAGTAAGTGAGTAGTAGTCATTTGTATTAGGGCAGTATCAGTATTATAGTAGTTATAGTGTGTACTAGGGGGGCAGTATTATATAGTAGTTATATTCCTGTACCATAGGGGTCCAGTATTATAGTAGTTTATATTCCTGTATCATAAGGGCAGTATTATAGTAGTTATATTAGCTGCTAACAATAAAGGGGCAGTATAGTATTATAGTAGTTATATTCTTGTCACATAGGGGGCAGTATTATAGTATTATATTCTTGATTACGAGGGGGGGGGCAGAATTATATAGTAGTTATATTCCTGTACATAAGGGGAGGGGCCAGTGATTGGTTGCGCAGTTATAGTATTTTTATTAGTAGTTATATTCCTGTACATAGGGGGGCAGAGTGTTTATAGGTTATATTTGTGGTTACATAGATAGGGGGGCAGTTATTTATTAGTATTATAGTAAGAGATATATTCTTGCTAACATAGGGGGGCAGTAAGATTTTTATAATAGTTATATTCCTGATACATAGGGGGCCGGAGGCAAGTATTATAGTAGTTATATTTCTTGTACCTACGGGGGGCATCCAGTATGTTATAGCAGTACTATTCCCTGTTACACGGGGGCAGAGTATAGTATTTATAGTAGATTATATCTTGATGTGGGAGGGTTTAGGATAGTAGGGTTGGTAGGTGTAGGTAGTAGTATTCCTAGTATTTTGCTTTTTTTTTTTGTTTTGGTAGGTATTTATTATTAGGTAGATTATTTTAGTAGTTAATCCCTTGTACATATGTGGGCGAGGGCCAGTTATTTATAGTATGGGCAGTAGAGTATTAGTTATTTAGTATTAGTTATAGGAGTGGTAGTAGTTTATTGTTTTAGTAGTTATATTTCTTGTGACATAGGGGGCAGTTATAAGTATTATAGTAGTATATTCTGTTAGCCATAGCGGGGCAGTATTTATTCAGTTATTGGGCAGTATTTTATAGTCGTTATATCCTTGTAATGTGGGGGTAGTATTATAGAGGTAGTTATATTCCTTGTAATTGAAGTTATGTGGGGGCAGTATAGTATTTAGTAGTAATTTAAGTATTATAGTAGTGATATCCCTGTTTTATGTGGGGGGCAGTAATTTATAGTATTAGGTTGTTACCCCCCAGTCAAGTATTTATAGTAGTTATATTCTGCTACATAGGGAGCAGTATTTTAGTAGTTTATATTCTTGTAACATTAGGGGGGCAGTTATTATAGTAGCTTTATTTTTTCTTGTTTACATTAGGGGGCAGTATTAGTATTATTATAGTAGGTTATATTATTTATCTATAGTAATTATTTATAGTATTAAGTATGGCCAGTATTGGCGTAGTATTTAAGTGTTTATTATTCACCTGTACATAGGGGCAGTATTAAGTATATGTATTAAAGTATTAGTATTATAGATTATAGTAGTTTATTTATAGTGTTTATCAGTATATATAGTAGTTTATTCCTGTACATAGGGGGAAGTTATAGTATATAGAGTTATATTCTTGTAAATAGGGGGCAGTATTAGTATTGGGGCGTTAATTATAGTAGGTTATATCCTTGTTAGTGTGGGGGCAGTTCTTGGCAGTTCTTTCATGGCCTTTCAGTGATAGGTTGAGGTGAGTTAGGTGTGTATGTAATTCTGTGTATTTGGTAATTCTTGGTTTAGGGCCCTTGCAGTATTATTAATTCTGCTAGGTCTCTATACATGACGTTTCCCCCATCTCATTGCCAGTTTTTTCCTCTATTATCCACAAGTCTCGGACCGTGGGAACCGGTGGTGGCCGGAGACAAGGTCCTGGGCACGGGGGAGCCAGTTATATAAACACTGGAATCCTCAGCAATAAAATATCATTTACACATTCGAAGTGTTTGTTTTTATGTGTATGGGCCCGGCAACCCCTTCTACTGCTCCGGGCCCCACGGCAAAAGCCGATCCCTCGATGTGCGGGCCACCAACAAATCTTTTTAAGGAATGGTCAATTTTTAAAGGGAAGTCAACAAATCTGGGCTTCCACACAGTGTAAAAAAACCTGGGAGCTCAGCTGTTAATGTATCATTACACTTCAAATTGATATTGGATTGCCACTGTTGTGTGATTGTGAGAGACTGCTGGGCAAAAAAAAAACAGAGCCCATAAACAGTATGCGCGTCAGGAGCAACGGATCGACCCACCCAAAGGGTTCAAATATTTTTGTTCAAATAAATAAATCAACATCAATTAAAAAAAGGCTGTCTAAATATCTTTAAGAGTAATGGAATATTTCCCATCACATAAAATGATGGATTAAAGTTTATGTTTAATACATTAGAGGCAGATTTGTATAGATATGCAAACATCCCCCAACTGGGGCGTTTCCCGGCGTTTTTCCTTGGGGGCTGGAGGCAGGCCAGGGCCCCAGAAATACCGGAGTGGAGTGGCGGAGGGCGGATAGGTTTTGCGGGCTGGTGCCTAGGGCGGAGAGTGACTGTCACGAGGTGCATGGTAGGCTATGGGGACTGGAGGGGGACTGTTGTCTACAGGCCTGGCAGCTCTCAAGGCAGTTGGTGGTGAGCAAAGAAAGAATATTGGAGGAGAGGCTGATGCAAGAAAAATGTTTCTCCCTTCTTTTCTTTTTGGGGACAAACCCCTGGATGGTTGTATGTTGTGATTTTGTTATAATAGAGATCCCTGGTGATGCGGATGGGGGAGGACCGTGATTGGGGGATGGGTGAAGCAGCAGTCCCCGGGAGAAACGGTAGGAAGGAACGTTTGTGCAAATTCAACTCATGGAAAATGGAACTAGAAAACAGCAGGGTGGGGTAACATCAGCAGAGGTTTTCAGGGAAGGCTAGGGGAAAGTCTGCTGGAAAGGAGAAGGTGAGATAGCTGAGTCCACCAGGAAGGACCAACAGCTGGATTAGGTAATAGCTTTAGGCTTGGTTGGAGTAGATGGAACTGGAGAGTTCCGGACAGTGACCTTCTGCTCTGGGGGCTTAGTCTCCTGACTGCCCATGTGGTGTCAGTGCAGGCTGGATCTGAGACCCACCTCTGCTTCCTGTAGTGTTTGTCTGGCTGGAAGCTTTGCAGGGAGCTGCACACTGATTGCTTCTGACTCTAAACCCTTAAGACCATGTTTCTTTTTCCTGCACAAGTTCCGGCCTAAGGAAATGAATCAACCCAAGGAAACCCGTACTTCCCCGCCAACAAGGGTTTATTTTTTATATTTTATGGTTTTTTATACTTTATACTCCCATAAGTGTGGGGGGCAGCAACTGGGCCTGCCTATCACGAAATTCCAAGCATTAGAACAAGGATTTTTCCATTTTCACATGGGTTTTAACTCTTGGGGACCTTACCGCTACCAGTTGGGTTTTTCCAAGCTGACAATATTACTAAGTTTCTCCACTTTTCAAGAGATTCATAAAAAGGGGATGGCCAGTCATAGCCTAACAGCAGCTCTTAAGCTTTAGAGAGGGGCGCTATTCGGCGCTAACAAACTACTACCCTATAGCCAAGCAGGGTGTTGCAGAAGGAGGTTTGTGCAGTGTTGGCAGATAGATGATAGATAGGATATAAGGATAGATAGAGATAGATAGATTAGATTAGGAGATAGGATAGATAAGGAGGATTAGCATTAGGAGAGCTAGGATTAGATTAGATAGGGAGGAACTCTTAGAATGTAGGAGATAGATAGGAGATAAGGGAGAGATAGATAGATTAGGGAATGATAGATAGGATAGATGAGATTAGATTTAGATAAAGGAGATGGATAGATAGAGTAAAGGAGATAGTAAGATAGGATATTGAGAATAAGATAGATAGATAATGGAGATTAGATAGATATGAGATAGATAGATAGGGAATAGATTAGATAGATAGATAGATAGTGATAGGATAGATAGATAGATAGGATGATAGTAGATAAGAGATAGATAGGAGGGATTAGGGGATAGATGGAGAAGATATAGATAGGAGATAGATAGGAGATAGATAGGAGGATAGATAGGGAGATTAGATAAGATAGATAGATAGTAGATAGATCGAATAGATAGGAGGGATAGTAGAGTATTATATAATCAGATTAGATAGAATAGATAGAAATGGATAGATTAGATAGATAGGAGGATAGGATAGAGTAGATATGAGATAGATTGATTTAGATATGAGATAGATAGAGTAGATCAGATAGGAATTAGATAAGATAGGAGGATTGATAGTTTAGACGTTAGATAGAATTAGTGGATGAGATAGGATTAGATATGAATAATAGATAGATTTAGAAGTAGGATAGATTAGGTAGATAGTGAGCTAGAAGCTAATTAGATAGATATGGAGATATGGATAGGGAGATAGAAGGGATTAGATTAGGGGCGAGGGGGATGATAGGAGGAATAGATAGGGGGGAGGATAGAGAGGGAGATAGATAGGAGATTAGATATTCAGATAGATACAGATAGATAGATAAGATAGATAGATAGATATGATAGAGAAGATAGATATGGAGATGAGATAGGATGAGGAGATAGGATAAGATATGAGAGGGTAGATAGATAAATAGGAGATAGGAATAGATAGATAGATAGATTAGGATATGAGGATAGGATAAATCTGATTAGATAGAAGATAGATAGAGATAGATTAGATAGGAGGATAGGATATGAGATAGATCGATATGAGATTAGATATGAGATAGAATAGATAGATTAGGAGATTAGATAGGGTAGATTAAGCTAGATATGAGATTAGAGAAATCGATAGGAATAGAGATAGATTAGATATGATAGATAGATAGATAGGAGAGGATATAGATAGATAGATAGATAGGATGGATAGGAGATAGGATAGATAGATTTAGATAGATGTGAGATTAGCTAGATAAGATAGTAGATTAGATATATAGGAGTAGATAGATAGATAGATAGATAGATTAAGATTAGATAGGAATTAAATATATGAGATTTAGGATCAGAATAGAATAGATAGAGATTGATAGGGATAGATAGATTAGGGAGCGGGGATAGATCTGAGGATGATTAGATAGGATTAAGATAGATAAGAGGATAGATAGACGATAGTAGGATCGATTTAGATAGAATTGATAGATAGATTAGATAGGAGATTAGATAGATTAGATTAGAATAGGAAGGGGATAGACTATATGAGGGGATAGATAGGATAGCTAGCTAGATAGATTAAGAGAAGTAGATTAGATAGGACGGAGAATAGATTATGAGAAGATAGATAGATAGTAGATAGATAGGGAGGATAGATAGATAGATAGAGAGTATTGAGGGATAGATAGGAGATAGGTAGATTTGGGAGTGATAGATAAGATAGATAGATAGATAGATAGACTAGTAGATAGGTTAGATATGATAGATTAGATAGATGAGAAGAAGATATTGAAAGATATGATAGATAGATTAGATTAGGAGATAGATATCTGTGATAGGATAGACTAGATAGGAGATAGATAGGGAGATAGATTTAAGTAGATCTATAGAAGGAGATAGATGTAAGATAGATAGGATAGTATAGATAGATAGATAGATAGATAGACGTAGGAGGGGATAGAAGAAGATTACATAGATAAGATAGAGATAGGAGATTGATAGATCGATAAGATTAGATTAGATAGATAGATAGATTAGATAGATAGATTAGACTCAAATAGATAGATAGAGAGAGAGATCTAGGATAGATATTGAGAGATAAAAGATAGATAGATAGATTAGATATAGATAGGATAGATAGATCGGATAGATTGAGGTAGATAGGGATAGATAGATTTTAAAGATAGCCCCCATAGATAGACTATATAGGATAGATATAGAAGAGATAGGTGGATTTAGAGAAACTTTAGAAATAGGAAAAGATATGAGATAGATAGATAAAGGGATGTTCTAGACATTTGGGGGCAGATTTAGATTTTTTATAATTCTTTTTTTGCAGGTTTTGTGAGTTTTTGTGTGGTGTTTTTTTTGTTTTTTTTGACAAAAATGTGTTTTTGGAACTTTTTTTTGTCTCATTATGGTGTTTGTCACCATATTTGCATCTTTTTTTTTTTAGACAGTTATTCATTTTTGAAAATTGCAATTTTTCAAAGTCACAACTGGTGTTTTTGTATGAATTTTTTAGCCCAAGGCTTCACCTATTTAGCTAGGAATCCAGATGTTTTTTCCTATTTGAGGATATGTGACTTTTTTTGTCTCAAAAAAAAAAAAAGCTTCCATTTGCAGAGCAGGGGAAATAAACCATAAAATTACAAGGGGACATGTGATAAATCAACTTTTTCTTTCTTTTGGTATATTTATGAATATTGGTAAATAAAAAAAAATAATAAAAAAAAAAAAACTGTGTGGGGGCAAAACCACAGTTTTGGACATTTACGTACCCGGTCTTTCTGTCGCGATCAGCAGCCAGCAACGTTTCTCCGGTACGAGGATTCGGGTCTTGCGGTCTTCCGGCCGATTCACATTAAGGTTAGTTGAGGGGCCATGGTCCCTCCACGGTCTGTCGGCTGCTGCGTCTGAGGTCCGCCGGGGAGTTAGAGTTCACCAAGCTTTCCTGGGAGTGGCAGGTAAAGTGGCGGTGTTTCAATGGACAATATTTAAAAAAAAAAAGAAAATTACGCGCGATTGGTTTGGTTTTTTTTTTTTTGCGAATCCGTCGGGTTTCCGAACGGCCACCCACACCCACCTGATTTCCGTCGCTTACATGCCGGGCGCGATTGCGGCCACACAATCCAATCGGGTGCCTGCCAAAAATCCTGGGGCAACTCGCCGGACAAAAAACCGGTAATTTTCGGGAAATACCGCACAGTCAAAAAAACAAAATAAAAAAAAAAAGGATGCGATATTTTGCGGGACCCCACCCTAGGTTAAATGTGGCCCCCTGTTGTGTTTTCAGCTTCCTGGCACACGTTTTTGTGGGAATTTTATCATGTTGGAAAAAATTTCTGCCTCCCCAATGAAATAAGTGCTGTTATTATGTGCGGGTGGGGGGGGGGTTGGTGGGTGGTTGGGTTGTGGGGGGTGCGGGCGGGGTTGGGGTGCTGGTGGGGTGGGGGTGGTGGGGGTGGGGGGGTGTGTGGGGGTGGTGTGTGGGTTGGGCAGGCAAGATGGGGTTGCCAAAGCCTAGTGTTTGCCAGAATTTTTTTCCAAACCTAAATTTTTCCAACGAGCCATTTTTCTTTTTTCCTCAGGTTTTTTCCCCATCTTCCCTTTTTGGCAGAGGGAATTCTATCCGACTGATGGCAGATTTTTCAGCACCTATGTCTTCCAAATTGTTTTCAATTGTAAAAAAAACAATTAAATAAAAAAATGAAAAAAAAATGGACATCATTAGCCCATCACATTATAAAATGGCATCATAGAAAAATACTTGAGTGGATTATTTAATTTTCTTGCCACTGAGCGATTTTCTCCAAAGAAAAAAAACAATAAAAAAAAGCTTTTTGTCTTATAAGGACTTTTTCCAAATAGTCCCCATTTCACTTTAATGGGCTTCCTGTATTTTGGCGGTGGAATTATTTTTCGTCGCACCAAACAAGCTGTATTGTAAAATCCCAATGGGGTCCGCACAAGGTGCAGATTTAGTAATAAGTTTTTTTACTATTAGGTTTTTGATGAATTAGATGGAAATTTGCTTATAAAATTTCAAAAAAAATAAAAAAAAGAACCTTTTGTGTGTTAAAAAAAAAAAAAAAGAATTCATTGTTGGAAAAAAGTTCATTTTTGACTTTGTTGGTAATTTTTGTGTTTAAACTTCATTTGCGTTATCTGTATAATAAAATAACAATATATATAAATTATAATACGACATTTAGGGGCTTTTCATTTACCTGTACCGGGGGTCCGAAGGTCGCGATGTCCCGCGGAGGGTTGGCGTTGTCGCAACGGAAGGGGCAAAAGGTAGAGGAATTTTTCGGGGTTTCTTGCCGGGATGCCCAACTATGATGGGTCCGTGCTTGGCTATTTGCGGGGGGGGGGGGGGGGGGGGGTGGCCCGATGTTGGTCCACAAACTGATGGTCCCACCCAGGGGTTTATGTAGACGGAGTTTGCCGGAGTTAGGGGAGTCGAGGCGAGTTCACCTTCTTCTCTTCGGTGGGCCATGTAGTGTGTGTCACGCGACAGACAAATTTCTTAAATTTTAAATTAAACCGCGGTTTTTTTTTTTTTTTTTTTTTTTTGTTTTTTTTTTTTTTTTCTTTTTTTTTTTTTTTTTTTGTTCTGAGATCGTTTCAGGGTTTTCCCCCCATTTCCTGTTCGGCTTGCAAGGGCCAGCGTGGCGAGGGAATACAGACAAATCCGACTTGGCTTGCCTGTCGTGTGCAGGCCCCAAAAAAATAACACCCTGGGGCGCCACTACAGATTGGCATCATTTCAATCAACAAGACCCAAAACAATTCACGGAAAAAAAAAAAAAAAAAAACAAAATAAAAATGAAACCTACCAATCGCAAACAATGGAAAAAGATTCGGGAAAATTTGGAAAAAAGCTCAGCGATTGGGGCCCCTTATTGAAAACATATTAGCCCCCCCCCATCTTTTTCGTTCCAACCAAAAAATCCCCACAAAAACAAGCATGTTCAAAAACAGGCATCTCTCCATTCCCCAACAAGAAGATGTGCATTCCATGGGGGTAATACATCAGGCGGTAGGGTGTTTATGAGGCTATTTGCGGTTTCTAATTTATCAGATGCAGGGGACAGGGACTGCCTCTTTGTTCATTGTTTCTGGCTTTTTTTTAATATTATTTTTTTGGTATGTTTAAAAATTGATTGCTTTTTTAAACTGAGGAGAATACAAATTGGCCGTTCCCCACTTGCGAGTGTGGATGCGATGAACTCGCATACACACTTCCGCCAAGACATGTCACCGGGGGCCAAAGCTGCCGGGAACGCAACGGCCTGAACGCTGCACCGGGCGGGGAGTGAATAACTTCAGCATTGCAGTTTCACTTTTTCCCACGCGTATGGGCGTGTTTGACAGCTCGTTTCAGATAAGCCTTTGGGGGTTTGTGTTGGTTCCCGAAAACCAAGCTTGCGTCGTTGACGAGTGTGATCGAAGTTCATCGCCCCCATCCACCCTCGCACAGTGGGGAAGGGGCTCTTAAGTGTTTGTGTAGCCTTAGTTGTCGTTTGTAGGTTTTTGTGTGTTTTGTTGTAACAATACAAAAGTATCATAATACGGGGTTTGAATCAACATTAAAAAACCCCTCCCTTGCCCCTTCCCCACTGCCTGGGCACACCTGTCACTCAGGCAGGAGGGGAGGGGTCTCTCACAGTGGTTTCAGTATCCATATAAGGGCAATAATGAAAACAATGGAACCTCTACTAGGAAAAACCAACCTACCTCGTAATACATTGGAAACAACAGGCCAATCACTGTCGTTCTGCTGAGGAGACTCCCTCCCCTTGCATTTCAGGGGGGGAGGGATATTAAGGCAGGCTTAGCTTTATTCGGGCCCATCTACCTCTTATTACGGCAGGGACAGTTGATGCGTTCAGTTGGTGATTATACAGTGTAAGGGACACGGTGGCTGAGCCACACAAGTTCTCTTATAATGTATGTCGATTAAAGGAAGCGGTGGACCAGGTACAGGAGGACGACATTTCTCTATATTTACAAAGCTGGAAACTGTTTTTGAAAACTTGTATTATTATCATTGATAAGACATTAAATTCTAAAACATTTTGTGATTCTTAAATAAAAAAATCCACCCCCCCCAAAAAACAAAAAAAAGTAACTTTAGTCTAAAAAAATGTGCCTATCCTAAAAAAATTGGTTAAAATGTCGTCGGGGGCTTGAAAGCAGATTTATTAGGATTTTTCTCATTGAGACTTTGTATACAAAAAAGTGCAAAAAAAGATTATGGAAAGTCTTCCAAAAAACAACCACACGGAAGAGCAGGAGATCACATCTAATCTAAGCAAAATATTAGCATTAGACAAAAAAAAAAAAATGGCGCAAAAAGTCAAAGTAGAGACCATTTAGAACGCAAAAGAAAATAAGGGGAGGAAAAACAGTAAGAAAACTCTGGCCCCTTGAGGCGATTGACGACTAGATGGTGGGACCTTGTACACTGGAGGAACGTTGATGGAGGAGGTGGATGTTCAGCGCCGTATCCAAGCAGAGAAGCCGGATGAATGATCCTCACATAATTCCTCCTCAACTTGTGGATTCATGTCTTCTGCCCAGGCTGCATGCTGGCTAACTACATTGTAGAGGGGTTTTTTTTTTTTTTTTCTCCCCTTCTAAAACAAAAAAGAGCCAAAAAATATCACCATTGTCAAGTACTTATACATCCTGTTCAGTAGATGATAGATCTATATTCCGCACTTTTCTGGAGGTGTGTTCAACACTGCTTTGTGATTCTGTGCTCTCTGCAGCCAGTGTTAGGTCAATTTTGTCCTGGAGGAGATGTGTTAATCAGGACTCACCTGCTGTGCTCGTTGCTCTCTGCAGCCAGTGGTTATGTATTTGGCCCGGGAGGGAGGATTGTGAACGACTTCACACTGCTGTGCTTGTGCTCTCTTGCAGCCCAGTGTTATGTATTGTCCTTTGGGAAGAGATTATGTAATCGGACCTCACCACTGCTGTGCTCTGTGCTATCTGGCAGCCAGTGTTATGTCCCTGGGAGAAGATTGTTGTATCAGATTCACATGCTGTGCTCGTGCTCTCTGGCAGCCTGTTTATGTATTGTACATGGAGAAAGATGGTTGTGTAATCAGACGTCCAACACTGCTTGTGTCTGTGCTCTTTGCGCCAGTGTTATGTGGTGATTGTCATGGAGGGAGATGTGTAATCAGACCTCAACACTGCTGTGCTCTGTGCTTCTCTTGTGCAGCCAGTGTTATGTTATTGTCCCTGGACAAGAGATGTTGTAAGTAATTTCAGGAAACTCACCATGCTGTGACTCTGTGCTCTGTGGCAGGACCAGTGTTATGTATTGGCCCGAGAGATGTGTATCAGACCCTCACCTGCTGTGGCTCTGTGCTCTCTGCAGCCAGTTGTTGTTCTGTAGGTCCCAGAAGAGCTGGTGTAAATCAGACTCACAGGCTGTGCTCTGTGCTCTCTGCAGCCAACAGTCTTATGTATGTTCCTGGAGAGATGTGTAAATCAGGGACCCTCACACTGGCTGTCGGTCTAGTGCTCTGTGCAGCCAGTTGTATGTATTTGTTCCCGGAGAGATGTGTAATCCAGAACCTCACACTGGCTGTGCTCTGTGCCTCTGCAGCGGGCTATGTAAGGTTCCCTGGGAGGCGGGGAGATGCGAGGATGTGTATAAGGACCTCCACACGCGTGCTCTTGTGTCTCTGCAGCCAGTGGTAATGTGCTGTGTCCCTGGAGGGAAGATGTGTAATCAGACCCAGACACACTGACTGTGCTCTGTGCTCTCTGCAGCCAGTGTTAGGGGATTATTAGCCCTTGAAGATTGTGTAATTAGACCTTTGTCTATGTTGTGAATAACAGTATTACTATGAAATATGGATTTAACTTTCACTTTTAGCAGAGAGAAGTGTAACTAAGGATAAAAGCCTCAGTGCAGGAAGCGTTTAAAAAATCTACCCATTCAGGGACATTACTCATAGATCCAGGAGCCGGGACTGTGATCTCTTCTTATATTTGTTATCCATGGCTTCCTTCCTTCTAAAAAAAAAACTTAAAACATTATGCTTATGAGGCAAAAAAGCTCTTGGGGTGTTACCAGAGCCCCTCTGTGATTTAGCTTCACAGGCTGTTACACAGTGCTGAGAGAGCCAGGGGAGACAGTGTATCATTAGCATAATTTACAATGTTGATATTAGAAGGCAGGAGGCCATGGGTAACAGATGTCAGAAGATCCCACAGTCCCGGTGCCCGGGGCTCTAAGTGCTGGTTTATCCTGATGGATTTTGATGGGAGATTTCCTTTAAGAAAAGAGCAGTGTGAGGTCATGTGATCACATCCATTAATCAGATATTTGGGAGGACCCTGGTTCCATGGATACTGACTTACCTGGTTGGGTTGGTTGACCCAGGCGGCAGCCTCGGCTGGGCTCCGCTCACTGGTCAGATTCAGATGGGGTGGAGAATGGACCTTCCAGGATGGGGCACCTAATTGTGCCAGGGTGGCAGGAGTTGGCCGGAACGGCCGTGTGCAGGACGGTCCTCTCTCGGCCTCGGGATGACAAAGATCACATACAAAATTTACTCCTCTGGAGACTTTAAACCTGAAGGCAGCTACAAAGTATCGGATGGTGTAACTAATTCACTATCTATCATATATAAATATGATATTTGGGGTGCACATACTTTTTGATGCATAGTAGATCCAGGACATCTCCGGGAAGGTGAACAAGGGAGGATAAAAGAAACAAACCAAACAAAAGGACGTACAAAAGGCAAAGAAGGACTTATGGAAAAGAAAGCCAGGCGAACTGACGTGTGGAACTCCCCGCCCTCCTCCACAGAAGCCCGGATTCATCTTGGAAAATGTTTACGGAAATGAGAAGACAAACATGCATCGGGGGTCTCACCGCCATGACAACAAGAAGGGAGGAGAGCAAAGTAATTCATTGTATGTACACAGTTACGGCACATGCAGAATAGTAGAGTGGCAGCTCTGGGTATAAACAGGATGTAACTTCAGGATCAGTACAGGGATAAGGTAATGTCATGTATGTACACAGTGACTGCGCCCCAGCGGACGAAAATAAGTGAGTGCAGCTCTGGAGTGTAATTACAGGGATGTAAACTCAGGATCGTACAGGGATAAAATAATTGTCATTGTATGTACACAGTGAACTGCCAGCAGGGCATGTGGGAATTAGTGGTGGCAGCTTGGGGTTATAATACAGGAGTAATTGTAATCAGGATCAAGTTAACAGGATAAGTAATGTCATGTATGTACCACAGTGGGATGCACAGCAGCCCCCAGAATAAGTGAGTGCAGCTTCTGCGGGTAATAATCAGGGATTTGTAACTCAGGATCAGTACTGGATAAAGTAATGTCATGAGTACACAGTGACTGCACCAGCAGGCAAGCATAGTGAAGGTGGCCCGCGTCTGGTGTTATAATAACAGGATGTAAACTCCGGATCAAGTACAGGATAAGTAATATTTCATGTATGTACACAGTGGATGGCACCCAGCAGCCAAGGAATAGGATGTGCAGCTTGGAGATATTACAGGATGTTAACTCAGGATCAGTACAGGGATAGTTAATGTATTGTATGTAACACCAGTGAACTGCAACCAGCAGCAGAATAGTGACAGAAATAGTGGAGTGCAGTTGGGGGGTAAATACAGGGATTGTAATCAAGGATCAGGTATGGATAAGTAATGTTCATGTATGTAACACAGTGACTGCCCAGCAGGCAGAAAGAATAGTATGAGTGCAGCTCTGGTGCATAAACAGGGACTTGTAACTAAGGATCAGAACCGGATAAAAAAGTAATGGTCATGTATGTAACAAGTGACTGACACCAGCAGCAGAAATAGAACTTAGTGGAGCGCAGGCTCTGGAAGTATTATACAGAATGTTTTTGTAACGTTCAGGATCAGTACAGGATAAATAATTGTCCATGTATGTACAACAGTCGAACTGCACCCAGCAGAAGAATAGTGGAGTGCCAAGCTTGGGGTTTTAATATAAAAAGGGGATGTTAACTTCAGGATCAGTAACAGGATAAGTAATGTCCATGTATGTACAACAGAGTGACTTGCACCAGCAGCAGACGCAGAATAGTGAGTGCAGCTTCTTTGGGTATAATAACAGGATGTAACTCAGGATCAGTGACTGGATAAGTAATGTCATGTTATGTACACAAGTGACTGCACAGCAGAGATAGTGAGTGCAGCTTCTGGTGTTAATAACAGGATGAACTCAGATCAGTAACAGGATAAGTAATGTCATGTATGTTACACAGTGACTGCCCCGCAGCAGACTAGTGAGTGCAGCTCTGGGAGTATATTATCAGGATGTCAACTCAGGGAATCAGTTACAGGATAAGTAAAATGTCATGTATGTAACACAGTGACTGGCAACCCAGCAGCGCATAGGTGTGCAGAAAAATAGTGAGTGCAGCTCTGGGTTAATACAGGATGTAAAACTCAGGGATCAGTACTGGATAAGTAATGCATTGTATGTACACAGTGGAATGCACCAGCAGCAGAATAGTGAGGTGCAGTCTGGTGTATAATTACAGGATGTTAAACTCAGGATCAGTTACAGGATAGTAAATGTCCATGTATGATACACAGTGACTGCCCAGCAGGCAGAATAGTGAGTGCAGGGCCTTCTGGCGTATATTACAGGATGTAACTCAGGATCAGTACCAGGAATAAGTAATGTCATGTTGGCACAAGTGGGACTGCACCAGCAGCAGAAGAATAGGAATAGTGAGGGCCAGAATTAGTGAGTGCAGCTCTGGGGGTATATACAGGATTGTAAACCTCAGGATCAAGTACTGGATGAATGTTAATGTCCATGTAATGTACACAGTGACTGCACCAGCAGCAGAATTAGTGAGTTGCAGCTACTGTGTATAATAACAGGGGGATGTTTCGTAACTCAGGAATCAGTACGGATAAGTAAAAAGTCCTTGTATGTACAAACAGCCAGTGACGGCACCAGCAGCCCGACAAAATAGTGAGTGCGCTCTGGAGTAGTATTACATGATGTAACTCAGGATCAGTTACGGATAAGTAATGTTCAGTATGTACAAATGACTGCACCAGCAGCGAATAGTTGAGTGCAGCTCTGGGTATAATTAACAGGGCATTGTAAACTCAAGGATCAGACTGGATAAGTAATGTCATGTATGTACAACAGTGACTGCAACAGCAGCCAAGAATAAGAAAATAGTGAGTGCGCTTGGTTGTATAATACAGGATGTAAAATCAGGATTCAGTACAAGGATAAGTAATGTCATGTATGTCACAGTGGACTGCACCAGCAGCAGGGAATAGTGAGTGGGGCAGCTTGGAGTATATTACCGGATGTAAAAATCAGGATTCAAGTAACAGGGGATATAAAGTAATGTCATGTATGTAACAGTGACTGCACCCAGTCCGCAAGCAATAGTGCGTGCACGCTCTGGGGTATAATAAGGATGTAACTCAGGATCAGTACTGGATAAGTAGTTAAATGTCATGTATGTACACAAGTGATCTGCACCAGCAGCAGAAATAGTGAGTGCAGGCTTTCTGGTGTACATAATACAGGATTTTTGTAACTCAGGATCCAGTGTACAGGATTAGTAAATGTCATGTATGTAACAACGTGACTGCAACCAGCACGCAGAAGAATAGTGAGTGGCAGCTCGAGGCTTCTGGAGTATATTACAGGATGTGACTCCAGGTCAGTACAGGATAAAGTAATGGTCATGTATGTAACACAGTGACTGGCACAGCAGCAGCATAGTGATGTGCACACGGGAGAGCCGGCCTCGGGCGTCCTGGGGCTGGGGTGACCCACACCTGGATTGTTAGCGCGACACTAGGACTTACCGGCAGGGGAAGGGGACAGTCCCCTGGGGAGCAGTGACATCCAGCAGCCGCGCAGCCCCGGAGGGAATGATGAACAGGTTCAGAAAGTGGCTGTACAAACCCAAGGTAAGTGCTGCCACCCGCTGCTGGCCCCCAGGGGCCCCAACCAGTAGTCTACATGAAGCCTAGTGATCACGTATTATCCTGATCCTATATATAACTTCACATCTTGTATTATACCCCAGAGCTGCACTCACTATTCTGCAGCTGGTGCAGTCACTGTGTACATACATGACATTACTTATCCTGTACTGATCCTGAGTTACATCCTGTATTATAC
>WNYA01001027.1:39788-95869 GCA_019512145.1 Engystomops pustulosus
GCTGGTGCAGTCACTGTGTACATACATGACATTAATTATCCTGTACTGATCCTGAGTTACATCCTGTATTATACCCCAGAGCTGCACTCACTATTCTGCTGCTGGTGCAGTCACTGTGTACATACATGACATTACTTATCCTGTACTGATCCTGAGTTACATCCTGTATTATACCCCGAGCTGCACTCACTATTCTGCTGCTGGTGCAGTCACTGTGTACATACCCCGTTTGCCAGCGCTCTTAGGTCCATCCCGTTTGCCAGCGCTCTTACTCCTATCCCGTTTACCAGCACTCTTAGGCCCATCCCATTTGCCAGCGCTCTTACTCCTATCCCGTTTACCAGCACTCTTAGGCCCATCCGGTTTACCAGCGCTCTTACTCCTATCCCGTTTACCAGCACTTTTAGTCATATCCCGTTGACCGGGGCTCTTAGGCCCTTCCTGTTTACCAGCGCTCTCACTCCTATCCCGTTGACTGGGGCTCTTAGGTCCATCCTTTTTACCAGGATGCTTGCGTTTTCTTGATAACATTTCTCTTTGGATGACTTCTAGAAAAGAAATATAATATTTAAGCATAAAATCCCCTCTGTGTCATGTCAACTGTTTTTTTTTCTTATTTATTTCAGCAGAAGCATTCCTGGACCGCAGTTATGAGGATGGATATAAGGGGAGTCTGATGTGTATTGTGGGCGACTATGCAAATTTTTGTTAGTATTTTAAATGGAATAACAGCGGAGAGACTGCTGGGAAGAGCACTGATCACGAGAACGGAGTCCTGTACTCATTATTGATGGGAGTAGGAGTCCTGGCACATGATTCAATACTATAGGAGAGTAAGACATTGCTAAGCATTGCAGGAGTCTATCTCCAGCACTATACAGAGCTGCAAGAAGCGTGATGGACCTACAATTCCAACATTAGTGAGAACGGGACTCCCATTCTTGTGATCGGTCGGTGTCCAAGCAGTCAGGCTCCACCAACTAATCAGATTGTTATTCCATATCCACAGGAAAGGGGATACCAATCAAACTTGGTAAGTGCCCCCTTAACGGAAACCATCACTAAAGCTCCAAAAGTATAACACTCAATATGGAGTGGGAAGGTACTGTAGGTCCAGTGAGACAGGTCCACAAGGGCAGTGTATCTCAAAGCACAGTCAGGATGTATTCACACATTCTAGTTGGACCGAGTTTTAAAATGCAGTTCGACCGGAACGCAGAGGGGCCTGGAGAGATGGTTTAAGTGAAACTCATGGGACCGGTAACAAGTACAATGTGTTTTGCATGTAAGAAAAGCAAAACACGTGGTGCACCTATGACTTTTCTGGTTGAATTGCGTTTAGAATAGTAAACTGACCAGAACGTATGAATGCAGCCTCCCCTGGTATCCAGAGCAAGTGAAGCAACGTGTCACGTTTACAAATTGTATGTGCCAGAGGCCGATGAGAAGTTCTCACTACTTCCAGGTCCTCTCCTGCTGCTCCACTCTGTGCCCGGACACTAGTTGTATACACACGAGGAAGTAGGTTGAAGCAGCACTCCAATAAGTAGTGAAAAAAGAAAACAGTTTATTCCACCATTGATGCGACGTTTCGCCTTTAATGCCTTTAATGATAAGGCGAAACAATGGTTTTCTTTTTTCACTACTTATTGGAGTGCTGCTTCAACCTACTTCCTCGATTGCATTCAGTGAGTCATGTCAGACCCGCTCTGAAGACCTGGCCTCAAAATTAAGCAGTAGGACAATGTGACCCTCAAACCAATAAAAGGTGTTCTCCGCTGTCCTAAATCCATAGTTCAGGAACAGAATAGACATTTAAAGGAAACTTCATAAGTTTTATCATTCATTATGTGTTTGTGGAGTGAGTTCATTTTGTCCAACTTTACCATAATGGTCTGATGCCCTGCTATCTGCAGGATGCAAACATCTTACAACCCCTCTGTAGTTGGTCAGGATGTTAGTGAGTACAGGGGAGACTATTGCATTATTTGAAGTGGAAGATGAGGACAATAACATGGGTCAGAGGCTATAACTGACAGATGGGTGACGATACAAGCAGTGCAGGGGCTCGTCACCTAGGAGTTAGACCTGGTAATGTCTTACATGACACACGGAGATCATCAATACGCAGTCCTATAGGATCACGTTCACACCCAGCACATGAGCTGCGGATATATCGCATGTGACCTGTCTTACAGGACAAGGCAGGACCTTCACACACAAAGATCACCACTGATGGCACATTCACACCCGGCACACGTGCCGCAGGTACATCCCTGGACTGTCCCCTTCCTCTGGCTGACACAACCCACGTGTCTGCGGCCACAACAACCGCAGGGCCTGGTGCACAGAGCAGAGAACGTCCGGACACGTCCTAAGGCTATAGCTGCCAGCACTCATGTATCTCCCCTCTCTCAATCACATGTGCGCCACTTACCTCCTTAAAAGCACGTGGAGCTTCCTGTGACCTCTGAACCCCAAACCGGAACTCCGCCCCCTAGCGACTAGCATACAACAA
Source organism: Engystomops pustulosus (assembly GCA_019512145.1). Taxonomy (NCBI): domain Eukaryota; kingdom Metazoa; phylum Chordata; class Amphibia; order Anura; family Leptodactylidae; genus Engystomops; species Engystomops pustulosus. The sequence continues at coordinate 42,307 of WNYA01001027.1, forward strand.
GCCCGCCCTCCCCTGCAGCATCGCCGCCCGGCCCCGCTCCCCGCACTCTCACTACAGAGGTAATGCGCGCCGCGAGAGCCTCTGGGCGTCACTACCTGCCGAGCCCCGCCCACTTCCTGTGCAGTTACGGAACGCAGGGACAGCCTTCCGCCGGAAGTGGGTGTCGCTCTACGGCCCAGGGCCTATGAGAAGCTGCGGGGCGCGCAGGCGCAGTGGCGGCGTGCTGCTGGTTTTGTTGATGTTGTGCTGGAGTTCATTGTTTTTGAGCTGAGGGGACATCACGTTTGTCTGTGCGGTTTCCACAGCGCTGGGAACTCAACCCCGGGACCTCCATGAGGGGCTGATGGAAAAGGCCAAGGAGCTGGTGAGTGCTGCACGGCTCGGGCTGCCTGCAGGCGGCTCTCCCCCCTTTGTTGTCATTCCTGTGCTGCAGTGAGGCCTGACCCCCTGGAGATGGCTGCCAGGGGGGGCTGTCACCTCCTGGGGCATGCTGGGTAATAACACCTGAGCCCATGGCGGGAGTGTCCTCCCCTGCAGCACATGTCCTCATATACACTGGTTATATGTCTACAGGAGCATCCAGCCTTGTACTCCAGAGCTGCACTCACTATTCTGCTGCTGGTGCAGTCACTGTGTACATACATGACATTACTTATCCTGTACTGATCCTGAGTTACATCCTGTATTATACCCCAGAGCTGCACTCACTATTCTGCTGGTCACAGGAGTCTCTCCAGTGTTTGACTCATTGTAAGATAATGTCTTACAAAGTTATTCAGTAACTCTCTATAGTAAAACTTGTGTTCAAGGTTGAAAGGTGTTACACATGTGGTGACAGGTGACTCTTCCTTGCTCTTCATTGTGGTTGCATTGAATGACTGGCGGTGTGTTTATACGTAGCGGGTGGAAGGTAACACTCAGCATTTCTGCATGTGGTTTGGTCACTTTTTAATACTTGATCCTTTGTTATAGCTTTGTGGATTGAAGAAACCTCAAATGTCTCCTATAGCTAATAGTTCTATAGATATGCACATGTTTGATCCACTGGAGCTTTGTCACATGGAATATTCAGGCAGCATGTTATAGAGCAGGAGGAGCTGAGCAGATTGTACATAGTGTCCTATCTGCATGCAGCATGCTATAGAGCAGGAAGAACTGAGCAAATTGTACATAGTGTCCTATCTGCAGGCAGCATGTTATAGAGCAGGGGGGGGTGGAGCAGGTAGGACACTATGTACAATCTACTCCACTCCCCCTGCTCTATAACATGCTGCCTGCAGATAGAACACTGTGTACAATCTGCAGGCAGCATGTTATAGAGACGGAGTAGCTAAGCAGCTTGTACATAGTGTCCTATCTGCAGGCAGCATGTTGAGGAGGAGGAGCTGAGCAGATTGTACATAGTGTCCTATCTGCAGGCAGCATGTTATAGAGCAGGAGGAGCTGAGAATGCAGATGCTTGTATTATATTTGATGGCTTGCTTGAAATTGCAGTCCCTCTTCTCTACTACGAGACGGCTCCAGCAACAAGACTGTGAAGTTGCTCAGTACAGGGAGTAGGAAGCTCTTCAGGATAAATTGTCTCCCCAGTAGAACCTGCAGAGCTGTATCTTGGCACATACACATAGGTGTGATTACACGTCTCTTCCAGGCTACTGTCTGCGGTTCTGCATGGTAAAAACTGCTGGTAGATTCCAACCAATCAGGTGTAGATCAATGTATAGAATATGGGAAAGATCCTCTTTGGCTGATAGTAAATGTTACTTGCATCTGTTCTATGGTATAAATTGTACTTGATGTATCTTACTGCATGGATTGTTGGTGACCACGTTGTGCATGACGACTGCGGCATCTAGGACCTTACTCCAGACCCCAGGGGAGTCACTTACCACATACACCAGAACCTAGAAGACGTGTTCAGTATGGACCCAGGAGTCCTGTGTGTGAGCCTTGGAGCTGTCGTACATGTGGCTCAGTTTTATGGAGGAAGCGCTGTGGTCACTGGGCAATTTTGTTTTCTACTTGACTTAAAGGGGTTCATTTTAACCCCTTAATTTACCATTTTACTCAGTGTTATTGTTTTAGCTCCTGTCACCCTCTAAGCTGCTCAGTGCAAAATCCCAGGGTGTGTGCGGGGCCTCTTTTAGCAGACACTTTATGATCCATCTAGTTCTGTGGGGTGACAGTGTGGTTAGATTATCAGGGTACAAGGTGTATATACACTTTCATATGACTTCTGACATTGTACTAGTATCTGACAGATCAGAGATGCAGGAGATTACAGAGGCTGACAGACTTTTACACTGTGAGCTCTGCTACATCTCACAGATAGGAGAGAATGAGTCCTGTTCCTCCCATCAGGCCCTGCACCAAGGATTATTCAATAAATTTGTAATGACTGGAGTGTTCCTTTAAGTTTTAAGTTGTAATAGTAAGTGTCAGCGCTTCTACCTTCTTGTGGCTTGGGTTGTAGTCTCATCTATGGGCTTGTACCCTCCTCTATGTTCAGTCTGGGAGACTCTTTCCGTCTATCTCAGGCAGAGTGTTGGGCAATATAGAAGAATAACAGAACCTCCCCTTTAATAATGCGGGCTTATAATGGGTCACACTCTTCTAATTGCAGCAGTTGTTTACTCGGCACCCAGTCTTCTACTCAGTGCCGCTCCCTAATGTGTGCACTTTCATGATTTGCAGGTAGGTCCTGGCTGACAGCGTGCGGTGTCTCTTTGATGTCACCGTACAAGCAGAGCCGCCTTGTTAGGAGTAGATTTTGGCAGCTGTCAGATCTGGGGAGGCACCTGATTCAGAGACTGTAAATTTGGTGACCTCTTTATCAATATGCAACCCTTACTAATGAAGGACTTTGGATAAGTATCGTACCTGGGTGTCACTGACGGGACTTTCCGAACTAACCAGGAATTATGTGACCTGCTAAATGAAGTCATAAGTGCCAAGTCTAAAGCACTGGGGGGGGTGTTCAGTCTGACATCATAAGCTCCTAAATCTACCATCTAAATCCATCCTGATAAACCAGGGGCATGTACTCATAGATCCAGGCGCCCTGACCGATAATCTTCTTATATTCATTATCCAGGGCCTCCTTACTTCTAATATCAACTTTTATAATTATACTAATGAGCCACAGGGGCTGAAGTTACCAGAGCCCCTCTGTGCAGTTGTTTCACAGGCTGTTACACTGTGCAGGAGTGCTTGTGTGAAATTGCAGCAGGCAGGGGGGAGAGAGGGATATAGTGTAACAGCCACTGAAGCTGCAGCTTATCCATTTTACAAAACTGCACTCGATTTTAAAATGTGATGTTTGTGTCCTTCCAGGCTGACCTTTCTTCACACTGTGTGCGGAAAAGACGGGATTCATTCGGAATGTTTGACGGGTATGATAGCTGTAGTGAGGACACCAGCAGCAGCTCCAGCTCTGACGAGAGTGAAGAGGAGGTCGCCCCATTACAGTCCAGTCTCCCCATTATAAAGAACAATGGGCAGGTGTACACTTATCCAGACGGCAAATCCGGCATGGGTAAGTACTGAACCCCTAAGCAACGTGTGACTGGACGTCTGACTAGCTTCCTACAAAGGAAGGGATTTAGTATGGAGAGGGCCTTACCCTCTGTGTAATACATGGACACAGGATAGAAGGGGAGGCTTAAAGGAGTTGTCCGAGACTTTATAAAAAAAATAAAACATGTACCTACCTCTGGGTGTCAGCTGAATGCAGCGCTGCTTCCATGACCATGTTTCTTTACATGGAGCCCGGGACATCCAGAGGGTGCCGGTAGGTAAGTACATGTTTATTTTTTAAGCAGCCCCCTCCTGGCCACTTTTTTTTTTTTTTGTCTCGGACAACCCCTTTAAATCAACTCCATGTCCAAGATGTACTAAGTGCCGACCTTCACCCCTGTCTTCACTAGACTTGTTGGTAGTGGTGAAATGCAATGAAGGCTTCACCTCTGGCAGTAGGAGATTCCAGAAGGGGAACATTACACATTTTTAAGAGATGTAGAGCTCCTTGTAACTCATGGTGTACCCCATAGCAGTTAACTCTCCCACAGGTCCCTTAGCTTTGTTCTTTTTAACCTCTTCACTATCTGATTTGTTTTAGCTACATGTGAAATGTGTGGAATGGTCGGAGTCCGAGACGCTTTCTACTCGAAGACAAAAAGATTCTGCAGCGTCTCTTGTTCTCGAAGTTATTCCTCAAACTCTAAGAAGGCGAGCATCCTGGCAAGGCTACAGGTAGCGTGGATTGGGATACCCTCTACAGGCGGTACCCTACTTAAGAACACTTACAGACGACCCATAGTTGTAGACGGACCCCTCTGCCCACTGTGACCTCTGGTGAAGCTCTTTGGATATTACTATAGTCCCAGGCTTCAATGATCAGCTGTAAGGTGTCTGTAATGAAGCTTTATTGATAATCCTTGGTCCCATTACAGCAAAAAAAGTTGAAACTCTGAGCAATTGCCTTGCCAGGATCTATTGATGGTAATTATGGATATGAAGATCAAGGTCCTGGCAGGGCGATTTGCTCATGGACAGATCACATGACCCTCCATCTGCAGCCATTTTATGTAAAGAAATGTCTTGCTGATGAGGTGATTAACACGTATACTTTTACAGGTCGAAAACCTACTGACCCCCACCCCCCCCTCATGTTTTGGGGACATGTGTCTTTGTTTTTGCTAGCGTAAAGGCCATATATTGTATTGTGGGAATTAAATATCTCCTTATTTTTTTTTTCAGGGTAAACCTCCCACTAAAAAAGCAAAACTTCTCCAAAAACAGCCATTAGTTGCCAAGTTGGCAGCGTATGCACAATATCAAGCTACCTTGAAGAATCAGTCATTAAGTAAAACTGGTAAGAGGCATTCTGGGATAGTTGCTATAAGGCACGGCTGATGTTTACTAGAAATGGCTCCACACCTGGCCACGGGTTGTATGTGGTATTGCAGCTCAGCTCAATTTACTGCGCATCCCATGGACTGGTGTGGCACTGTTTTGGGAGAAGGCAGTCATGCTTTTCTTCCCCCCCTTCTCTGTTCCTCCTTGGATGATTATACTTTTATTTATTTCCTACCAGCCATAACAGCGGAGGGGTTTAGCTGGGGAAACTACATCACTAGCAATAACTTGGTGGCTGCTCCGGTGACCTGCTTCAAACATGTAAGTCCTGCCTGTATGCAATGTTTAGGCCTTTTTGGCCACACATTTGTAATGGTTTCTTATTGTTGTGTATAGTTTCTGATCCTCGGGTGCTTTACTTACCATAGACATAGGTGATTCAGCTTTTAGTCTTGCTACGTGACTATAAATTTTTCTTTACCTAGTTGCCAGTCCTATGTGACTGGTCTCTAGTTTTAGGTGGTTGATATAATATTTCCTACCTGATGGGGTTTCTAGTATAATTGGGGAAATTCTGTTGACAGGTTCTCTTTAAAACGATTTCTTTTCTGATTTACTATGCAATCAATCTTATGATGCCTCAGCAGCGCACACAGTGATTATCCGCTCCATCAAGATCCTCTATACATAGATATATACGCAGGGAGGCCAAGCTGTGAGATCCTCTTTATTACCGAGTGTCCATTTGTTATCTGGCGTCTGTAGAAAACTGTTTTGTTCCAGACCATCGTGTAGAAAGTTGAAGAAATGGTAATGGGGTACGTGAAATATAATTGATTTTACATTTTTTTACAGGCGCCAATGGGAAGCTGCTGGGGTGACATCTCTGAAGGTGTAAGAGTAGAAGTTCCCAACACTGACAACAACCTGTCCCCTAAAGTGTTCTGGATCGCTGTCATTGTGAAACTAGCCGGTTAGTGGCCTTTCCACCCTCAGTGATAATTGGTTTTACCCCTATGTCTTATACTAATTCTATCTGGAGCTGTGTCTGATTCCTGTGGTTCCATACACTGGGACCTCCACCTTGCAGGTTGTAGTGCAGTGATGGGCAACCTTTTGAGCTTGGTGTGTCAAAATTTGCCAAAAAACCGAGCATAACTCGGGTGGTGTGTCACCTTGACAAAAAAACATAATTTTGTGATATTTATAGTTTAAATAACAAATATGTATAATTATTTAACTTCTAGGGTACTTTAACCGTAGGTTGTCTGATTGATCCTACCATATGCTGTCATACTACAGTGGCAGTATATGGGGATTTTCCCAATCATCTATTACTATGTGCAAATCGCACATTGTAATAGATCGGTTACAATCAGACAGGTGTGGAAATGCTTAGTAACCTGTGAACTTTCTGTCATGAAAGTTCACAGGTTATAGTGAGGGCGCAGGTGCCGCTGTCTGCATCTCCCTCATGCCCTCTTGGCATGGAGAAGGTGTGAGGAGCAAAATAATCGCAATGTCTGGTGATTTGCAAGGCGTTGCGATTATTTCAGGGCTTGTACATCACTAAACTGACACACAAGTGCACTGACCTTACTTACTATATGATGAGTGGTTGTCCTCCCTTGCCCCTGCTGTGGAGATGGTCAGTGTAGAGGTGGCAGAGGTACAGTGACCTTACTCACTGTATGATGGGAGTGGTTGTCCTCCCTGGTCCCTGCTTTGGAGCTGGTCAGTGTAGAGGTGGCAGCTGCTGGGACATCACACAAGGCAGCAGCGATGTGACCTCTGACTGTGCTGCCATCTTCCCCCCACCACAACTATCAGAAGCTGCAGAGGAGCCTCCTGGGTGTATGGCCGGGTCACCTCTCCTGCTGTGCCCCATGCTGATACCTGTGCTGACTGGAGACACTAGGCACTGCTCACACATGGGGAGGGGTCGGCCCGGGGGAGCAGGAGGAGGGGGGAGTGCTGGAAGCTCAGTGCAATCTCTCAGCCTCCCGGCTACTGCACCTTGTCATGTAGGATGAAACTTAACTCTCAGGCAGCCGTGTGTCAGTGAAAATGGCTACGCGTGTCAGCACTGACACGCGTGTCATAGGTTAGCCATCACTGTTGTAGTGGCTTCCTCAGGGGTAATGGAGACCTGCAATGCTGGACCACCATATTATTTATTACATTGTTTAAGCTGAACTGGCCAATTGGAAATAAAAGTAAGTAATTACCCGGTGTGCTGAGTGAGAATGCAACCTGGCAAATTGACTGCTGTAGGAAATAACCATTACGATGATTGGCCATGAGTTCCCCTGGCTGGTTGCTAGGGGTGGCAATTTGCCAGATGTACAGACGTCAATCCGGAAATCTATCGGGGTCAGGCTTCCGAACCCAACTATTGGGTCCTCTCATCTCCAATTGGGATGGATGAAGGTAGCCAAACACTTTTAGTCTGATACCTCTGTCAGGCCAATAATGATGAATGGAGCAGCAACATACCTGTGCGACCTGCTGCTCCATACATGGACCTAGTGGATGGGATTTACACTATTCAGTTATCTGGTTTCTGACTTTGGCTCTTCCCGTTTAATGAGGATAAGCCTGGGTCGCTCATATCCTGTATATGCAACAAGGAGTTCTGTCCATATCTCTGTCAAGGTTTATGAATTAAAACCTGACTGTTCTTTTTAGAAGTATTATAGGTTCTGCTTTCTTATACTATTTTAGGGTACTCCGCCTTGCTGAGGTATGAAGGCTTTGAAAATGATGCCAGCCTGGACTTCTGGTGTAACATCTGCAGTAGTGACGTCCACCCAGTGGGCTGGTGTGCAAGCAGTGGGAAGCCCCTGGTCCCTCCACAAAGTACGTGCTTAGTATGGAGTGTGTGTTTGGGGATTCTACTGCCATGAGCACAACTTTGGCACATTTCATTTCCCTGATGGTCATGTATTCCACAAAGCTGTTATTGTGTCATGATAACTGTGTGAGTGTGATCCATTCTGCTGAGCATCATGTCACCGGTGTAGGCATTACTGACTTTGGTCTTGGTATAGGGCAAGTACTAGTATTTTATATGCTGTGTTGCTCTCTTTTTCCAGCCATACAACACAAATACTCTAATTGGAAAGCTTTTTTAGTCAAAAGACTAACCGGTGCCAAGACTCTCCCTCCAGATTTTGCGCAGAAGGTAGGTAAACGTATAGTAAAGATGGGGGGGATCATCTTGTTGATGAGCTGGGAAAGGGTGGAACATGTGAATTTTGTAAAACAAAAGCTAAGTTATTTTATTATCTAGTTCTCACATTCCTACAAGACAATTCCATCTATAAGGACCCTACAGGTACATATCCAACCACCATGTGCATGACGGGTAGCAGGATCTAACTGCACAAGCGCAAGATTTGCTTGTAGGAGTAGCAGAGGGGTAATGACTTGGTTCGTGGTAGCTGATGCCCCCATGACTTGCTCAAAGTTGCTGGCAGGAAGACAAGTTAACTTTGATATGCATTTATATCTTACTGGAACCATGAAAATGTATCAAATCTGTATTAAGACAGCTGATGTAACCTGTGATCAGCTAAAAATATAAATTCTGCTGACGGGTCCCCTTTAATGCGACCATGGTTTGATTTTATTCCATTATTTTAAGGCAAAACTGTGTGGTCAGACACACAGAACAAGTGCAGGTTCTTCCATTACAGCTTTGAGTCGCTGGCTGCTGTGTGGTCAGCCAGGCCTTTGGCTCAAAATAACTGCTACATTAACTGAGGGCCTAACAGAGATGTGAACTGGTCCCTAAAGTGTTGTTTTGGTCACCAAGATCTCTGATAGAAAGTAGTGGGTTGTTGTATGTATGGGACCCGCATTATAATATTAGTGTTTGTAGGGAAGGGGTTGAAATGTATCATGTGTTTGATTTGGGGGTTGGGTCAATTTTATGATGAGAATTTACACCTCCTCCGTCTTCTTGTAAGGTATCGGAAGGCATGCAGTACCCATTCAAGCCTTTAATGAGGGTAGAAGTAGTGGACAAAACCCACCTCTGCCGGACGCGGGTCGCATTTGTAGACACGGTGATTGGGGGCAGACTACGGCTGGTGTATGAAGACAGCGAAGACAAGACAGATGATTTCTGGTGTCACATGTACAGCCCCCTCATCCATCACATCGGTTGGTCTCGAAGTATAGGTCATCGCTTTAAGAGATCAGGTATGTGGACCATAGACATTTATAACACTTCTACAGGGTATAATGGGTCCAATCATATGGTAATACCCATACCGCTGTCCTGCCTGGCACGTAGTGGAAATGGGGTGTAGGTGTAAGTACTCCTAGGCATGGGACTTCCATCTGACATCATGGCAAATCTTATGGACAAGCCAATGAGTTCTGTGGGAATATGGGATTAATGATGTGGTTGTGTTATTCGCTTAGTTTCAGGCTTGTGTTCTGTTTTGTAGACATCCTAAAGAAACAGGAATCTCACTATGATGCCCCCGGCCATTTGTTTGCCAAGGTAAATTTTTACTTTTATTTTTGTATCATGTGTTCCTATGCCATCAACTATAATAATGACCGAAAAGGAGCTTGTAAGACGTGTCTGTGGTCTTAGTGGTAGCTACACTGCTGGATGTCCCTCTGCTGCCATCTGTGAGCCCTGAGGAAGCATTAAAGGCGTTGTCCTCTTTCAGCTAATAATTGATATGGTGTGTGTTTGGAAAAGTTGTATAGTTTTTCCCATATATATCAATTCCTCAGTTTTCTAGATCTCCGCTTGCTGCTATTCTATCGGAAGTTACATTGTTTGCTTGTGGATAAAATCGGTCCCTGGTGATGTGATGGACACTCGTGTGCATGAGACGTTGGTATCACAAAGATGTGATTACTCTCTCATTACATCTCCTGCACCTGCATGACCATGGACGTATTTCTATCCACTGGAAGCAAGCGTGTAAGATTTCCATAGCAGGACAGCAAGCAGGGCTCTAGAAAACCGTGAGGAACTGATCCAGAAAATGTATTGGAAAATTGTATAGTGTTTCATTACAAAACCATATCAACTGTTTGCTAAATGTGGACAAGCCCATGAAAGGAATTAAAATCCATCATGATAAACCAGGAACACTTAATCATAGATCCGGGCACCGTGACTGTGGGAATCTTCTTATATTTGTTATCCATGGCCTTCGTCCTTCGAAAATCAATGTATTCTAATGATTCAGAAGAACTCTGGGGATGTTACCAGAGTCCCATCCTTTTGTAGCTTCAGAGGCTGTTAGACTGTGCAGGAACATACACATGTACTCAGACATTGTAACATCCTATGAAGTTGCAGCACAAAGTCGCTCTGGTCCCCCGAGCACGTATGTCTCATTAGCATAATTGTAAAAGTTGATTTTACTGCTTGATTACTGTGACTGATTATTTGTTATCCATGGTCTCCCTTCTAAAATCAACTTTTAAAAGTATGCCAGAAGGTCTCTAGGGGTTTTACCAGAGCCCCTCTGTGCTGGAAAATCACAGGCGGTTACAATGAGCAGGACATTTATCACCCAACCCCCTGCTCTCTCCGCGCTCCCTCTGTACATGTAATCTAGCAGCGGCGGGAAGTGCAAGGGAAAACTTGCCCTGCTCTCATTGTAACAACCTGTGAAGCTACTTCAGAGGGGCTTTGGCAACATTCCCCCAGAGTGGTTCTGGTTCATTAGTTGCATTTAGAAGGAAGGAGGCCAAGGATGACCGATATAAGATTACTACAGTCTTGGTACCTGGATCTATGAGTGCCCCTGGTTTATCATGATGGATTTTGATGGTAGATTTCCTTTAACATGACCAGTGAGGCTGGTGGCAGTGCCATGGGTGCAGTGAGCTGGAGAAAGGCAAGTACTAGAAAAACCCTTTCATCTTTCACCGCCCAAACACTCTGCATCCTGATTCTGCCCTCTATGGTGATTGATGGAAGTCTATGCACAGAGATTTCCATCAATCAAAACCTCATGATATGTCCCCTTTCCTTCCCAATATATATCTTCTTTTTTTTCCCCCATCAGGTCAGAGATGTTGACCAGAGCTCTGAATGGTTCAAGGAGGGGATGAAACTGGAAGCTATCGATCCTCTAAACCTGTCTGCAATCTGTGTAGCGACCATCCGAAAGGTGACGCTTCTAGCACTTCCAGCCCTTGTGCTGCCGGTTTCCCCTCCATTAGTGACCCACCATTATCTGTCTGTGTTTCTGAAGGTTTTGGCGGAGGGCTACCTAATGATCGGAATTGATGGATCTGAAGCGGCCGATGGCTCGGACTGGTTTTGCTACCATTCTTTATCCCCTTCAATATTCCCTGTTGGTTTCTGTGAAATTAACAAGATTGAACTAACTCCTCCACGTGGTATGTGCTTTTTTTTGTTTTTTATCAATTTTACACCATGACTGGGAATCTCTATAGCATGTTCAGTGCAATCTTTGTAGATGTAGTACAGGCAGTACCCAACTTAAGGACATCCGACTTACAGACGACTCCTAGTTACAGACGGACCCCTCTGCCTACTGTGACCTCTGGTGAAGCTCTCTGGATGTTACTCTAGTCCCAGACTGCAATGATCAGCTGTAAGGTGTCTGTAATGAAGCTTTATTGATAATCCTTGGTCCCATTACATCAAAATATTTTGAAAATCCAGCTTTACCAGTCGTAACGCACTGGTCCTGAGTTGATCCTGATGACTGTTGCGCATTACTTGTTCAAGGAGCTATAATAATGAAGTATTTTATGACAAGCTGATATTAATAATTTATTTTTTTTTAGGCTACACAAAACTACCTTTCAAATGGTTTGACTACCTCAGGGAAACTGGATCTGTAGCTGCTCCTGTAAAGCTCTTCAACAAGGTAAATGCACGTTACATGCGGCTCACCCTGTGCTGCACGGTCCAGCAGGTTCCCCCTTTCAACAAGTAGCAAATGTGTACAAATGGGGATGAGCAGAAGACTTCAATTATTTCCAAGTACAACATTTTGTTTTTATAATCAGAATATTTTATATAGCGCAATTATTCTCCCCAGTGGTTTACATATCATATGGGGCATACAGTATACAAATACAATATTACATTACAAACCGTCATATGGAACAATGGGTGTGAGTGCCCTGATCACAAGAGCTTACAGTCTATGAGGATGAAGGGGTGACACCAGAGCTTAGTCTGAGGAATAGGGGGTGACACAAGAGCTTGCAGTCTATGAGGATGAGGGGGTAACACGAGAGCTTACAGTCTATGAGGATGAGGAGGTGACACAAGAGCTTACAGTCTATGAGGATGAGGGGATGACACTAGAGCAGGGGGTGACACAAGAGCTTACAGTCTATGAGGATGAGGGGGGACACAAGAGCTTACAGTCTATGAGGATGAGGGGGGGACACAAGAGCTTACAGTCTATGAGGATGAGGGGGGGACACAAGAGCTTACAGCTGGGGTCAGGAACCTATGGCTCGCGAGCCAGATGTGTCTCTTTTGATGGCCGCATCTGGCTCGCAGCCAGGGCCGCATCCAGAACTTGGATTTTTAAAAAAGCCTTGCATCCCCCCTCCCTCCCGCGCGCTGCTGACATTACATTACTGCAGCTGATTGCCCGATGCATGGTCATGTGACCGGAGCCCAGTAATTGTGTACATACCAATGATGCTCCGGTCACATGACCAAACACTAAGTCTGCTGGGACCTCGTGCTGCTGGAGCTGTGCCAGACCCTCTCCTGCAGGAGCCGACTGTGTGAGGAGGGGGGAGGGGCTGCAGCTCATGTCTGTCGGGATCCAGTACAGAGAGCAGAGCCTGAGCTTCCTGTGCAGCCTCTGTACAGACCCCTGCATTGATATCCTGGGGGATCTCCACCACAGGCTGTAAGTGTATAAAAGTAACTGTTAGTGGGTCATATGTATTGTACTGTATGTATGTATGTATGTATGTATGTGTGTTTGTGCAGTATCAGCGTGTCATGTGTATTGTACTGTGTGTGTGTGTGTGTGTGTGTGCAATATTAGGCAACATGCACATTAACATGGGGGCATTTTGCAGGCCTCAAATAATGGGCTTTGTCCCATTGTCTACAACCCATCTGATAACGATGGGGTGAGTGGTACTCATCTCGTAAATGTCCATAGTAAATGACTGTGCGGGATACAAAGACGGCAGGTCTTTCTCCTGTCGTCTTTGCATGTATGAGGAGGTTCTGCAGAAGCTGAGGCTTGTGTGTAACAGTGTCTCTCCATGCTGTACTAAGCCACCACTGGACTGAAACAATGGTAATTCCCTGTAAAATAAAAACTAGATAATTTATATTGGAGCTTGTGATGCATGTTTCTTCTGCGCAGGCCTGATAGCTGCCCCTCTCTCATCATCAGGTGGGAAGTAGACAGATCCAGTCATGCACATTAAAAAGAAGCCAGAGTGCTGGACGAGATGTTATGGATTGCAAGCTCGAATGTAAATTCTCTAGTTTTTATTTTACAGCAAATTACCATTGTTTCAGTCCAGTTGTGGCTTAGTACAGCAGTACTAGTCAGTGTCCCTTTAAACATATTGTACGGCTCTCGCCAAATTATATTTTAAAATATGTGGCGCTTATGGATGTCTCAGCCAAAAAGGTTCCTGACCCCTGGCTTACAGTGTATGAGGATGAGGGGTGACACAAGAGCTTACAGTCTATGAGGATGAGGGGTGATACAAGAGCTTACAGTCTATGAGGATGAGGAGGTGATACAAGAGCTTACAGCCTATGAGGATGAGGGGGAGACACAAGAGCTTACAGTCTATGAGGATGAGGGGGTGACACAAGAGCTTACAGTCTATGAGGATGAGGGGGTGACACAAGAGCTTACAGCCTATGAGGATGAGGGGGAGACACAAGAGCTTACAGTCTATGAGGATGAGTGGGTGACACAAGAGCTTACAGTCTATGAGGATGATGGTCCAGCCATTCTTTATAAGGTAACAGAATAAAATTATTTAATAAATAAAATACTGCAGCCTGACCCAGTCATCAGCCGCATCCTATATACAAGGTCCAAGGTGAATGTGACTGCAGAGAAGCCTGGGATTCAGTGTTTACGGATAAGACTGGAGGAGGACATGGGATGGGTTAGTAAAGAGAGAGTTGACATTTCATGAAGTTTGAGAATGTGATAGGCCTTCTTAAAGAGATGGGTGTTAAAAGCCTGTCTGAAGCTTTGGAGGTTAGGTATTTGTCTGATAGTCCGGGTTAGGGCATTCCAGAGAATTATTGCAGCTTGGGAGAAATCCTGGAGACAGGAGTGAGAGATTCAGATTGAGGTGGAGATTGATCTCACATCGCCGGCAGATCAAAGAAATCGGGTTGGACGATAGACTGAGATGGGAGAAGGGAGGTGCAGCATTGTACAGAACATTGTGGATGAGGGTGATCCTTTTAAACTGAATTTGGAAGGAGACGGGCAGCGAGTGCAGTGACTGGCACAGGCATTTGTGTAGCCTTTGGTCTGAAAGACAAACCTGGATGCTGCATTGAGATTGGAGAGGAGAGAGTTTAGTGAATGGAAGACTAGTAGAATCAGTCTTGTAAGAAATGGGCGGGTTTAAAAAAAAAAAAAAAAAAAAAAGTTTGATCTGCATGCATGGGACTATACTTCACTTAACACCTCAATAACAACTAAATGGCATCACACTCGCTCGTGGCGATTGGCCCGAGGCACACTTTTTAGCAGGAGATCTCTGAGGGAGCATAGCCTGTCGAGAAGGGATAAGAAATTTAAAGGGCATCTACCACCTGGATGAAGGACTGTATGCAAATGAGCCTAAGGGGCTTCAGACTACATAGGTGTTAATGGAGCCTGGAGCCCCTCACGCTCATTTACATACAGTCTTTCATCCTGGTGGTAGACGTCCTTTAACACACAGAATATCTTGGTTTTGGGAGTTGTGGGAGATGGTTGGTGGGGGACCCCGTGACCCGTTCCTCACACATTGTAATTGTCCGGATGCCTTGCAGTCCTATATAACACACCACATTGTGTCTCCTAGGAAGTCCCCAATCATGGCTTCCGCGTGGGGATGAAGCTTGAAGCTGTGGATCTGATGGAGCCCCGGTTAGTGTGTGTCGCCACGGTCACGCGCATTATACACAGACTGCTAAGGGTCCATTTCGATGGCTGGGAAGACGAATATGATCAATGGGTAGACTGTGAATCCCCAGACCTCTATCCTGTTGGCTGGTGTCAATTGACGGGCTACCAACTCCAACCTCCAGCACCACAATGTAAGTTACTAATCACCTGCTGCATGGGTTCCCACTTTGGTTTATTTCATGTTCTGATGGAGGGTTGGGTAATAATTCTGTCACATTGCAGGAGATTTATTAATGTAATTGCACCAGAAATGTGACTAAACACGGTTTGCCAGGAACTTTAATTGATTTCCTATGTATTATATAGGATTGTGAGGGCAGGTTCCTGAACCCTAAGCCATTGTTTCCATGTTTTCTCTTGTGGCTGGAAGCTGTAACTACATCCACAGCTCCAGTAGAAGTAAATGGAAGCTGCAGCCAGTGGGGGTCATTTACGAAGGGTCCGAACGCCGCACTTTCGTCGGGTTTCCCGACTAAATTTCCATTTTGCCCCGGGTTTTTGGAGCACGCGATCAGAGTGTGGGGCACCGGCACCGGCTTGCATGTGACAGAAATCGGGGTGTGGCCGTCTGACAACCCGACTGATTCGGACAAACCGCAGAATTTAAAAAGGAAGTGTGTCGCAAGATCAACACTCACATGCACCAGGAAGAAGGTGAACTACGGTGGACCTCGGCACAGCAGCGACACATGCAGAAACTCGGATCTTAGTGAATCGCGCCGGACCCGAATCCTCATCGGACAACGCACCACAAGATCGCAACGGGAGGGGTAAGTAAATGTGCCCCAGTGTGTTTACGCCAGGGCAAGCAGTAACTCAATGAGGTGACAGCTAGATGTATGAACCACCCAAAATGGTTGTGCCAAGGTTTGGCTTTTTTCCAGGAATTTTGGTTGCAAAAGTGTACTTGCCATGCTCCGGTTCCTACATCCATCTGGGGCTTTGGATAAAAGAATGTCACTTCCTCTTACGTTCTCCGCACTGAGACCCCCACTTTTCAGCAAGTTGGGCCCTAGCCTGTGGATAGGGCCTAACTTGTCTGCGTGAGAACTCCTTAAGTACACTGTCCCCAAATTCCTGGAAAATCTACCGTCAATTGTGATAAATAAGGGCCACTTAATCATAGATCCATTGCCTCCTTTCTTCTATAATACATTTTTATTATGCTAATGAGCCAGAATCGTTCTTGGGGCCCATCCTATTTTGGAGCTTCACAGGCTGTTAAACTGTCACTCCCTCTGCATTTCCATCTTCTGTGTAATCTCCCAAACTGAGAGGGAAAAGTGTTCCTGAATAGCCAGTGACGCTACAGCATGGATTAGCTCTAACACCCCACCCCCCCTTCCCCCATAGAACTTCAGACTCCTTAGCATGATTGTAAAAGTTGATTTTAAGAAGGAAGGAGGCCATGGATAACAAATATAAGATGATTACCACAGTCACTGTACCTGGATCGGTGAGTAAGTGTCCCTGGTTTAACATGATGGTAGATTTCCTGGCTCATTGTTTACCCTGTGCCGGACCAATGGGGAATTTTTAGTGTTGGGTTAGTCCCCACCAGTCACATACATGGGGGTTCTTGTATGAATGCAGAAGTGGTCAATCTTGGGTTTTGCTATTTGATTCATTGATTCACAGAACTATAAAATGGGAAGTAAGGTACAAGCTGCTTTAGTGTATGTAGCGGCAGTGTGTGCGCCTGATCCCTTCTTCAGTTATATATGATAACCCTGTAGTGTAGATGAACCAGATCTGCGCTGATGGGGAGTGTTTGATTTACTGTGTGCTCTGCTTTCTCCTCACACTCCTGCGCGGCCTATACAATGACGCTGCGCCTCGTGTGATTTTGTGTATATGATCTGCCCTTCTCGCCAGGTTCCCCTCTCTGCACATACGCGTCTCCTTTCTTCTCCTCTCCCACACTAAGGGCTTATTCATATGAACCTGTCTGTTGCGTGTCTACAAAAAAAAGTGAACTTATGATATCAGTTTTTAATCCGTACTGTATACGCATCAAGAAAATGGGCAGAAAATACACAAGAAAAATCTTTTTTTTTTCTTTTTTTTTTTGTGGATGTGAAAGAAAACCGATGGTTTTCCATAGTATTTTCTGCCCAGCTGGTTGCCTGGCAAGTTTTGAGAAAAGACGGACTGCATACAGGTGTCATCCGTCTGTGGTCTGCATGTGAGGAGAAAAATTGTTTCGCAGTCTGCACATCCGTGAAAAAAACGGACATATGAACAGACCCATAGAAACCAATGGGTCAATATGCCATCTGCAAAAAAAAAAAAAAAAACCTGATGGCATAATGATATCAAAAATGTCCATCTGAATGAGCCGTAAGGGAGAGGAGAGACTGAACCGTGCAGCCATAAGCAGCATGTCCTTGGATGTATGTCAGATACAACAGAACAACCAGGTAAGTGGAGGACAAGCGATACTTCTACAATAAAGTGGAATGATGAAAGTTGTGTAACTTTTGAATTGGAAAGTGCCGTGCAGCGATGTCCAGGCAGACGGCAGTATTGGAAGTGGTCGCTCCTTGATGCTGGACCACCATCGTCTAGAGCCCTAACACTGCAGTCAGCATGGACTCTCAGATACTTGGATCCTCATGTGTGTGCGCAGACTTACTGTTGTGTCCCTGTGTTTTATAGCAACGAAAGACAACCAGACCACTGTATCCAAACAGAAGAAAAAGTCCAAGTCTCAGCAGTACAAAGGACAAAAGAAGAGTAAGGAATTTTTATTTATTTTCTTGCGCCTACAGAATTGTCTTGCATACTTTATTTCACTGGGAAATTGGTGTCAGAATCTGATGTTGGTCTTTCCATCGCAGATGATTTTACACGACGTGCCCTGTAGCTCCTCCTGCTCTGCACTCATTACCTGTAGCTCCTCCTACTCTGCACTCATTACCTGTAACCCCTCATACTCTGCACTCATTAGCTGTAGCTCCTCCTACTCTGCACTCTTTAGCTGTAGCTCCTCCTACTCTTTACTCATTACCTGTAAACCCTGTTACTCTGCACTCATTACTCAGTATTAATTGCACTATTTTGAACTCATTGGGGCAGATTTACTTACCTGTTCCATTCGCGATCCAGCGGCGCGTTCTCTGTGGAGGATTCGGGTCTTCCGGTGATTCACTAAGGTAGTGCGCCCGATGTCCACCAGGTGTCGCTGCTGCGCTGAAGTTCGTCGGAGTGCACTGAAGTTCACCGTTTTAACCTGGGTGCAGGTAAGCGTGTGTCAAGTGACACTTTTTTTTTTTTTAAATGCGGCGGTGTTTCCGAATCCGTTGGGTTTTCTTACGGCCAAGCCCCCCGATTTCCGTCGCGTGCATGCCAGCGCCGATGCGCCACAATCCGATCGCGTGCTCCAAAATCCAGGGGCAATTCATGGAAAATCGGCGCAAATCGGAAATATTCGGATAAAACGCGATTTGGGCCCTTAGTAAATGACCCCCATTACCTGTATAAAAGACACCTGTCCAAACCCTCAATCACTCTCTATCCTCTCCACCATGGACTAGGCCATTTAGCATTGAGGGAACCCCAGAAGCCATTGATGCAGACCATCTCAATGATTATCTCATAGATGACTTTATTGCCCTCATCCCAGAAGGAGATAAAAAGACCTTGTAATAGAAAGGGGCATAGAATATGTAAAGAACGTGTAAAGTCTGACAGAAAACTGGCGCTGGGGCTTTTGTAAATGAGCCCCATTATGTTCTTCTCCGACCCACAGCTGCAACATGGAGCAGAAGAGAAATCACTCCGGTGTGTCTGTGTCTCCCGGATGCTATTGATATTCATTGCGGCACAGAAACATTTATCTGCACCACTCTCTGGAGGACTCAGGCGACGTGTGATGACATCATCAGCCTGCATCCCAGCACAGAGCATGGAGAAGAGGAGACGGCAGCGTAGTGTGAACAGGGAGGTACATAATGTTATTAATAGACACATAATTTATATACTAGGGGGACTGTATACAATGATATGGGGGTTGTGTATACAGTTTAGGTAAACTATAAGAGGGCTGCATGTAATCTGATGTTGGTCTTTCCATCGCAGATGATTTTACACGACGTGCCCTAGGTAGGTCTCTTCCCATTGACATCAGTTGTGGAGGAATTTGGCACCGATTTTTACTGATTGAAAATCGTTACCAAAGTCCTGGACATTTGTCAGTCATTTTTTCTCGCTGTCACCTAACATCTCGTGTCATGTTGGAGCTCTGGTAACCCGGAAGCGTGAGAGGTTACCAAAGTGGTGACCGAGTGCACCTTAGGTTACAGATGTTCACCCGACACTAGTCTGACTACCGCTATGCAGGATGTCCATGCTGCAAGACATTTTCTATTTTAACCCCTTACCGACATTTGACGTAATAGTACTGCATCGCGGGAGGTGCGTTCCCGCAATTTGCAGGCAACGGAGCTGGCGCCAGAAGCTGCGGGTGTCGGCTATATATTATAACACTAACACCCGCGGGTATTTAAAGTGAATTGATAGTGCCAGTGACCCGGGGCTGCGCGATCTTCTTCCGGGAGCATGCTCAGTGTGTTACATTACACAGTATAATACATCTGTATTACACTGTGTAATGGTGAAGAAGAGCTTGAACAAGCGATCAGTGGATCGCTTGTTCAAGCCAACCTGTAAAAGTGAAGAAAGTTAAAAACATTAAGCATTTTTTAATAAAAAGAATTACCATATATAAGCCTAGTTTTTCAGCACAAAAACAATGTGCTGAAAACTCTGCTTATACTAAAGTCAAAAAAATATAGGTTTTACCAGGTTTTTGTGGTAAAATTAGGGGCCTCGGCTTATACTTGGATCGGCTTATACTCGAGTATATACGGGTAATTAAATAAAGTTAAAGTCCCCTAAACATAAACATTCCCTATACACATGTAATTAAAGTCAAAAACCCCAAACATTTGTTATCGCCGCGTCCGTAACAATCCGTAAAATAACTCAAACAGTATTGGGCCCGCTCGGTGAACACCGTAAAAACAAAACCTGAAAAACTCGCTAAAAATGTGCATTTTTCATAAATCTCTACACAAAAATGTTCTAAAAAGTGATCAAAAAAAGTTATGTGCGCCAAAATACCACTGAAAAGGACAACTCAACAGGTAAAAAATAAGCCCTAAACTAGCTCAGTCAACCAAAAAATATTAAAGTTACGTCTCTGAAAAGATGGGGATGCAAAAAGAGATTTCCTCTATATTAGTTTTTTCCAGTAAAATTGTAAAAATAAATGAAAAACTATATAAATGAGGTATCACCGTAATTGTAGTGACCTACGGTGTAGGACCCCCAAAAAATACAAAAAAAGGAAACCAAAATTGACTTTTTTTTTTTTTTCACCCATACATTCAAGAGTTAATAAAATCTCATCAATTAGCTAAAAAGCACCATCCCCTACTGCATATAAAACGAAAAAAATAAGTGAAATACATAATTGACAAGACCACAGGGGAGGTTCACTCCTCCATGAAGAGTAGAAATCTTTAAAGTTTGGAGTTATTCTACTTGGACTGCCAGGACCAACTATTTAACGCGCCTTACCACTGAGAGCAAGCCCTTTTCACCTTCCTGAAAAACGGCCCATTTGTTGTAAAAAACTGTTCCGGTCACTATGAAGTGGTTATGAACTTTGTCACAGAAAACATTTAAAAAATACTTGTATATGTTACAGCTTCACTTTTACTTTCAATGTTGGTTGAAAAATTTTGGGTGGTATGTTTTGCATTTATATAGGAAAATCGATATTTGGTGAAAATTTAGAAAAATTCTTGATTTTCGAAATTCACAATGTTCTACTTATTTCACACATAGTTTATAAGTATTCTTGCTGTTCTGACTTAACTATTCAACGTGAATGCTACTTTATGTGTCATGGGTTTTTATGCATACTCTGTTATTTGTAGATGTTCGGGGCTTTACGTTATGCAGGAGGTTGCGTTCTAAGATTTTTTAGAATGTGTGAAAATCGCACCTGAGAGACCTGCTCAGGATTCAAATCACTTTGAGAGGCCTAAAGAAAAGTAAAACCCCATAATAACCCCATTATAAGAAACTACCACCCTCAACGTACGTAAAAACAACTTTTATGAAGTTTGTTAAACCCTTTAATTGTTTTAAGGGTTAAAACAAATCGGATGCAATTGTTGAAAGTAACATTTTTTTGGCTAAATTAATGTGTCTTTCAAAAAATTTACAAAATCTCAGGGGATAAAATACCAAACGCTCCACAAATTTGATACCCAATCCCTTCCGGTATACAACAAACCCCCATATGTGGTGTAACCTGCTGTATGGCACACCCCAGGGCATCGAAGAGAAGCTGCGCCATCAGAGCAGATTATCATGTCACTTTTATTGGTATCACTCTATTTTTTGGGGAATTTGGACATATAGGGTTATTTTTGCGATATTAGAGTGTGCTTTACAAATACTTCATTTAGTGGGTCATTAGTAATATAATTGTAGCTCCAGACAAAAAAAAAAATTTGGCCCCAGTGACATTTGGAGTTTAAACACATTTTGCTGTAATGGGACCAAGGATTATGAATAAAGCTTCAGTACAGACACCTTACAGCTGATCATTGCAGTCTGGGACTATAGTAGCATCCAGAGACTTCACCAGAGGTCACAGGGGTCTGTCTGTAACTCGGGTGTCCTTAAGTAGGGGACCGCCTGTATAAGAAGATACCACAGTCACAATGTCTGGATCTATGAGTAATGTCCCTGGTTTATCAGGATGGATTTTGATGGTAGATTCCCTTTAACAAGGCCATTCTCTGTTTCTGAGAGGTGGACTACAGGCTGGCCACTATTACTAGAATTATAGGGCAAGTAGGACAATGGGGAGGTAATGAAGGACATTATTAGACAA
Source organism: Engystomops pustulosus (assembly GCA_019512145.1). Taxonomy (NCBI): domain Eukaryota; kingdom Metazoa; phylum Chordata; class Amphibia; order Anura; family Leptodactylidae; genus Engystomops; species Engystomops pustulosus. The sequence continues at coordinate 64,225 of WNYA01001027.1, forward strand.
CACAAACTCAGAGAAACTACAGTCCTGCTGCTACTTACACCGTGCACAAAGCTAGTTACATAGATCTACATGTCCAATAACTTTCTATAGTCAAAACTGATAAGAAAATGTGTAACTTAATTTTTTTTAACAAAATATCAGATACATTTAGCCACCAGACTTCCTAGAGCCGCTGTAGCGCGCTGCCTCACATCTATGCCCACTGCAAATGGAGTATACCAAATGGATCACTGAGGTCCGGACGCATGTGATGGATACGGCTTTGCTGCTGTTGGGAGTCTGACAAAATTTTGACAAAAGGGTGTTTGAGGTGTAGGGGCATTTGTATGATTAACAAAAGAAATCATCAATACAGAGATTGTGCATGTCATACTAGAACCCATTCTACCAGGGTGTGAGGACTCGGATGGATCAATCCCACTGCTGGACAATCCCTACGTATTAAAGGATACTATGACAATTACAAGAAATCTCCCATCAAACTCCATCCTGATAAACCAGGGACATTACTCATAGATCCAGGCACCGTGACTGCGGTAATCTTCTTATATATGTCATCCATGGCCTCCTTCCTTCTAATATCAAGTTTTATAATTCTGATAATGAGCTAATGTTTCTACATCCCCTACATGCTACAGCTTCACGGGATGTTACACTTTCTCACCCCCTGGCTCAGCACTCCCCCTGCCTGATGTAACAGCCTGTAAACCTACAGTACAGAGGTACACGGGTATAAACCCCTCCCCCAGAGCACTTCTGGGTTATTAGCATAATTTTAAAAGTTGATATAGGAAGGAGGCCAGGAATAACACACATTATTACAACAGTCACAGTGCCTGAATTTGATGGTAGATTTCCTTTAATTGATCAATCAATCCACCAGTGTGTGCCGTGGGATCCTGCAGCGCCACCACAGGAGAGATCAAGCATCACACGTCAACATCAATTGGAGGTCCATGGATTCAAGGACGGGACAGGTCCTCCAGAGGTTCTAGTGCTCTCTGTTACTGGTTTCTACTTCGGCCAAGAGATAAGGCTGCAGAGTGGAGGCTTTTCCAGTGATTATAACTCAGAGGGCCCTAATTGGGAATTTATCAGTAAACATTAATGTGTATGAATATTTTCAAAAAATATCATGAGTAGCTTCACTATTAGGCACACATGTTCAAAGTAAACGTGTCAGCCTTCCAATGTGCCGGGGTAATATAAACCCCACTCTTCCACTCTAAAAGCTTTTATAGCGTTACAGACTTATCAGGGTAACACCGGGCGCACCCACAGATCAGTTGTTCTCAGCCACTGTTCGTTAGAGAATGGAACAGGAAGCAGACGGCTCCATTTCCTGTGTAGTGGTCAGACCACGTTTCTGCAGAGCAGCTCCAATTCAGTTAAATAGAAACAAAGCTGTCATGACTCATTTTTGCCACCACTCAGGAAACGTCACTGTCGGCTTCCTGTTCCATTCTATTGTTTATCAGATCTGTGGGATGCTGCCCCCACTAATCAGCTTGCTACCCTGTGAAGAACTTGGTACACCCCCTTTAAAGGAAATCCATCATGATACACCCAGGGACACTTACTCATAGATCCAAGCACAGTCACTGTGGGAATCTTCTTATATTTGTTATTCATGGCCTCATTCCTATTAAAAATCATCTTTTAAAATTATGCTAATGAGCCAGAAGGGCTTTAGGGGGCATAATCAGAGCCCCTCCAGCTTTGCAGGTTGTTACACTGTGGAGGAGCACTTTCCCCTCTTTCTGCCTGCTGTAAATTCACACAATGGGAGGAAGAAGTGCTCCTGCACAGTGTAACAGCCTGTGAAGTTACGATACTGAAATCTACAGCAATCTATGTCTAACCCCCAGATTTGTACTGATTAGATATAATATGGAACCACACTAGTTTTTTCTGTGTTTATATTCTCTACACTGTTCTATACAAGAATAGTTGTGACTGATTTTTTTTTTTTATCTTTTTCCCAGTACCACCGCCACATCTAAAGGACGACTTTCTCGACGGAGACGACTACTCATTTCTACAAGGGGCTTCAGATCAGGAAAGTAATGGATCTGGCAGCTATTACATTAAACAGGAACCTTGATGCAAATTGAATGATTCTTAAAAATAATTTAAGAATGTTTTCATATTAACAAAAAAAAAAAAAAAAAACTATTTGAAAACTTAAAACACAAATGGACTCATGTGCAGGGACACTCTGTGAAGTGACAAAGAAAATATTTTGGTGAAGAAAAACAAAAAAAAAAAGATTTTACAATTTATTGAATAACATTAACAGTTTTGTGTTGTATTTGAAGTTTTTTGCAAAAAACAAAAAGAAAAAAAATGAAATTTAATATTTTCAAATTTTACAAAATGTTGTGCATTGTGGGCACCGCAAACAAAATTCTTAGTTTTTTTTTTTTTGGTACACTTAGCAGCGCTAGATATATTTGTTTAGGAAGGGGGATAATAATTTTGCAGAAAACAAATAACAAAAAAAAAAAAATTTACACTTGGTACACACTGGGTAGCTTTCTTTTTCCGTGACCAGGAACTTTTCATTTTTTTTAGCTTTTATCTTTGTTTTTGTTTGTTTGTTAAGTGTCTTAAATTTTTATTGTGTCAAACCTTTGCCCAAATGTATCTATTCTAAACATAATTTTTGACTTTTAGCTGGTTTTAAGATGATTTATTGTCGAGTCTTCTCCACTTTATATATTTTGACCTGTGTCTGCGCTTTTACACTATATTATTATAGTATTATTACATCAATGGATTCATCTGGTAGTCGTTAAAAAAAACGACTACCCCAGAGCTCAGTCTACATCTTAAAGTGAATGTCTGCAAAAGTCCGAAATTCTGCATTTTTAGGGTGATGCCACACATGGCGTTTTGAAACTGTTTTTGTTCCCGTTTTAAGCAGTCCGTCAAAAAACGCATCCGTTTTTGACAGGTTGAACCGATTAATTCAACCTGTCAAAAACAGATGCGTTTTTTTACAGACTGCTTAAAAACTGGTTCAAAACGCCAAGTGTGCCATCACCCTTATAGTCCTGAGGATTATATTTCATGATCCACAACTCATCGTCTGTCTACATGGTGTCAGATTATGAGGGTTTCCAAAATGGCAATGAAGAGAACTAGGGGTCTCCTGCATAAATGGAGCAATAGTCAGAATTGTGCGCTACCTGTGCCTATAGGACTGAGGTTCTGCAGCGGCTGTGTCTCTAACTGAATGGAGCGACAGCGGCCTTATGGTGCAGCCACTCGTGGGACCCCCTCCATTCTTAGGGTCCCATTGGTGTGATGCCCTACGATTAGACTATCCCCTGGATAGGTAATAAGTTGGGATTTTGGGACAACACCTTTAACTGGCTGTACCAATGTGTAATTTATCAGAAAAAAAAAAATCATTGGACAAACCACTTTAAATATCAAAAGGAACTGGGCACCATCAAAATGCAGGTAGTTTGTTATAGAGCAGGAGCTGAGCAGATTTACATAGTGTCTATTTGCAAGCAGTGTTTTATAGAGCACAGTGGATCATAAATAGTGTCCTATCTGCAGGCGGGATGTTATAGAGCAGGAGGAGCTGAGCAGATTGTACATAGTGTCCTATTTGCAGGCAGCATGTTATAGAGCAGGAGGATAAGAGCAGATAGGACACTATGTACAATCTGCTCTTATCCTCCTGCTCTATAACATGCTGCCTGCAAGATGGGACACTATGTACATCTGCTCAGCTCCTCCTGCTCTATAAATGTGCCTGAAATAGGCACACTACGTACAATCTGCTTCAGCTCCTCCTCTCTATAACATGCTGTCTGGAGATAGGACACTATGTACAATCTGCTCAGCTCCTCCTGCTCTATAACATGCTGCCTGCAGATAGACACTATGTACAATCTGCTCAGCTCCTCTGCTCTAACTGCTGTCTGGAATAGGACACTATGTACAATCTGCTCAGTCTCCTCCTGCTCTATAACATGCTGCCTGCAGATAGGACACTATGTACAATCTTCCAGCTCCCCTGCTCTATACCATAAAGATTAGACTCCATTTTTACGTTGAGAGCTTTTGTTTTTTAGACATCAATTGACACAGATTTTTATTATTTTTTAATCTTAAATGGCATTAACCTTAATCTTAACCATTGACACACTTTAAGGGTAGATGAGTGAAACATTTTTATTATTCACTTTAACAATGCTGAAAAACAGCAGAAAACAAGAGGACAGGAGTTCCCGGTATTTGGAGTAGAATAGGGCCTGGAACCAGTAAAACTGCATCCCCTGACAGTGGATAACCACTATGTAACCACTTCCTCAAAGTATAAGGTAAAGGTTATTGAACAAGTTCATCGTCCTAGGTACAGAGCAATGTGCCTTACTCTCCCCATACACATTGTGTGGCTGAAACCTGCAGTCTGTTGCACTTATTTTTTTGTGTTGGTCGCGTTTGTGCCAGGCTCATATATAGCAACTGGCTATAGGAGGGCATACTAGGCCACTGATGGGGAATAGGCTACACACTCAACACAGTGTCTAGAGAACCTCTGGGTTTGGATTGCACCATGGGTTCCCATACAGCAGCTGAACAGTCTCCTACCGATATAAGCAATGGACACCTCAAACTAGAGCAACTAGGCTACATTCGCACGAACGTATTGGGGACTAATACGGCCGACGTATATACGGTCCGATATACGTCCACCATACACTCCTATGCGCACGGCACTCCTACGACGGTACGTGGCACCCTGTGCGCACCGTACCGTTCCATACCGGAAGAGTAGAATGTCTATCTTTTCCCGTAATACGGGACCGTGCGCTATAAGTGCTATGATAGGGGGGGGTGCTGGCTCCCTCTCCTCCGTCTCCCCGTAACTATGCCGTTGTCCCCTCGGACTGTACGGGCGTGGAACTCAGTGTGATGTAGCTTAGGGTGGGTGCACGACGGGGTTCACGTCGCTGCCTAAAAGTATTTGAGTTCGTGAATTTGAAATTGGGATATTTTTTGATTTGCAGGGATATAAAGTCATAGCTAACTTTTAAAATCATGAAAAAAAATCCTTACTGATTTATGCGATTTTCCTCCCAGTATTGATTCAGATTGTCACACATGTCTATACCGCATCGTCTGCAGCTACTCCCAAACGAGCTCTTCTTATATAATGTAATAACTTTAGACTTCTCTTTGTGGCCCGAGACATTTCTGTGCGTTTCGTAACCATGTCTAGTCTTTTTCTGCTGGAAACCTGGAGATAACTCTCTGTTTGCTCTTGCATTCAGAAATCTAAGTACCATCTTGTAGTGTGTCGCATCCGTGTTACGGTGGAGTGAGGGCTTGTATCCTGTTCATTATGTTTGTTCCTTAGAGCTTGAAGGACTAGTCCAGTGGGTTTTTTTTCATCTATCCTTTGGATATTAAAAAATGTCAAGCAACGGGTCTGAGAATATGTGATCAAAATGTAGCATGATAAAATCAACTGCTTCTGGCTCATTGGCATAATTATAAAAGTTGATATTAGAAGGACAGGAGCCATGGATACCACATATAATAAGATTACCAACAGTCACTGTCCCTGGATCTTGGTAATGTCCCCTGGTATTATGATGGATTTGATGTTTTTTGTTTATGCATTGAGCAAACATACCTTGAGATGCTGTAGCGACACTGATGCAGAAACAAATCTTGCTTGATCCCTGAACCGAGTGGGTTTTTGCTTAAAACACTATTATAATCCCAGGACCTGAATCGAACTGTCCAGACAGGACAATCAACCTCAGCTGGATGACTCCACACAGCAGCTGGGAGATGGTGCAGCGATTGATTACTTCTGCCTGTCAGGGTCAACACAGTGATGATGTACTCTCGGCTTATTCAGGCAGAGACAAGCTGGAGCATGCATAATTAGGGTGAGGAGAAGCACTAGAGCAGCCACAGGAGCGACAGAGCCTCATTATCATAATTTTATAATTGTTTTTTCAGCAAACCACTCCGTTTCAGGGATTAAACAAGATATGTTTCTGCATCAGTGTAGCTACAGCATTCTCAAGGTCTGTTTGATTCATTATGCTAAAAACAAATGGTAATTTCCTTAAGGAGTCTTAGCAATGTAGAGGCCAGTGATGTCATGCAGTGTACGGCAATGTGCTGGGAAGCGTAGGAAAATTGCTGATCATGAAGGTGTTCAGACTGATAATAATCACCTATCCTAAGGTTATGAATCCTTAAAAAACTGTTGGCATACCTCCCCATTTTCTACTTCCATTACATATTTTGTGGTTGTTTACAGGTAATGTCCCACACGCTACTGGTATAGAATATATAAACACCCTGATTAAACATATATAAGAATATATCCTAAGGCAAGTAACTTCAGTCACATGGTCAGAAAGACGAAAGTCAGAAACCCCCATTTATGCAGCCCTTCTTTTCAAGATTAAATCATTTTTGTATCTGGATAATGAAGCCCCCAAAAGATTTGGAATTTAGGTGCTTTAAACTGTGAATATAAGTCAGGAGATGTGATCAGTGGCATAAGAACACTAAGGCCATATACTGGCTGTCAATCCTTCCTCTTCTGTTCTATTCCCCCCATACAGATTGTAGCTCAGATTGGCCGAGTGTGGCATGTGTATTTTACAACGGTGGATTGAGCCAAAATCTCGAGCATACTCAATGCTCTGACACTTTGGATAGACCCACACAGCTTCCATACATGGATGATTAGATGATTGGCTACGCTCCACAATCGGTGCTTTGGCCACAATCGGAATCTAATGTGTATTGTGGTTGTAAACATGTATATTCTGTGGAAAAGCTTCTTTCTTAAATCAAGTTAATTTATGAGTAAATAAAAAAGATCGCGTGGTGGAGAGAGGGTGTGGAGGTAAAAAAAAAGATGGCTGCTTCTATCCATGCGACGCATGTTTGGTGCTTGTATTGTAGCTCAGCTGAACAGAGTTGTAGAGAGCTAAGCTGCAATACAGATACTACCATGGTGAGGAGAGGCGCTGTTTTTTGGAGGAAAGCAGACTTGTTTTTCAACCACTAAACCTTGTGCCTAAATTCCATAAATGAATAGTGCAGACATATGAGAACATCTAACTGTTCCTGTGTCCTACTGGCCATTCCTTCCTGTATTAAGCAGTTTGGGTAAATCGGCTTTCTGTCCTGTATCCACGACAGCTGAAGATAAGTATCCCGATAAAGTGTCTAAATGACTTACCGACAGTCCCTGATTAGTCTCATCTCCTCAAGAACCAATTTAATCAAGGGAAATATTCACCAATATGAAAGAGTTAATCATTAACCTCCTTATCTGTCTGAAGTAACAGAGCTCTGTGATAGTTTCAGATACACTGCTCACTACAGAGAAAGAAAGAGAAAAGAAGAACCAATTACTCAATGAGTGTATTGTAGTTTCCTGTTATCAAGCACCCTATTCATTTCTGAAATTAAAATACTATAAATAAAAAAAAATACATGCTTAGCTTCCTTCTGAAACCACTGTTTAATAACTTTGTATAGATAGCAGCAGTCCCATGACAGACACACTAACCCGTGAACACTGGTATCAGGAATCGATATCTGCACATTCTCAACAGTAGACATGATGGACCCAATGGTTGGACATATGGTTCGGTTCGCCGCCTGAGCCGTACATATTGCCGGAATGGTGGCCAAACAGGCAAACATGACGTCCTTAGCAGCTAGCCATGTCTACAATGGCCAGGGAAGTGTCTTGAAAGCCGAACCCAGAGTGGTCACTCAATCTCTACTCAGTCTTAAAAATTATTTTCGAGGAACCACAAATGTTTTTTTTTTGTCCGCTTATGGCCGTCGAAACAAGTAGCGGATGCGATCAGTTTAACGATCCGCTTTTCCAGGAATGTTTTTAAAATCTGACAAATAAGACTGTCTATTTTCCACTCACCTGAGTTAAGGACGAGTCCCATCACTGGATTAAATGGCTAAAACTAAAACGGCTTGTTTCAAAGATACCTAATGGTGCGATCCCGATGCCTACTTCCCCCCGGAAACCTTATATACCATTGAGGCTTTTGAAATATTAGAAAATATACTTTTTTGAGTCTCACCAACCCCTTAAGGCTCCAAACCTGAACGTATATGGCGAACGTACAAACTGGCAGCTAGCATACAGCCAACATAAAAGTGCATAATGGACAAACATGGGACTTGAACGCACCATCACCATACCGTGGCGTCTCGCCCACAAAAAGGAGCATATGAGCATGCTCTACTTCTACCGAAAAAAACGGCTCCCATGACAGGTGCAGAGGGAGGAGCGCTCACCCCCTCCTTCTCCAGCAGCCATATACATGCTCGGCGTGGCCTAAGACTGTTGATAAGCTCTCCATTTTCCTATTTTTCTTGTGATTAAACATACAGGGTCTCTCCTAATGTGACCCACTTTTATAATGGTGACCCCCTTCTCACTCCCATGATGATATTCAAGTTCCTTCACTTCGTAATTCTGTGATTGAGGTAAATACAATATCGATAGAAATATGCATGCACAATGTGCATAAATATTCGATGTAAATGTTTCATCTAACACGTGATTTTATTTTTCTGCAAAGTTCTATTTGCCTGAATATATGGCAGCTGAAATATTAACTTTCAAGGGTTCCTGTTCGCCCGGCCTCCTTTGTTTTAGTCCCGCATTGAATTGTACCTTAGTAGATGTTCGGTGTTGTAGCACAGCCAGATAAGAGCTCTGTTTGGGTAGAATGATGAGCCTATGCAATCGTTGGGAATAAAGTTATAACTAACCTTGAACCCTGACAGAATCATCTGTGTAGTCCCAGGGGTTGGGCTTTGGTTTGGATGCATTTAAAACAACACATGACTTGTCTGTGCGCAGACTCCCTCAGCTCTCAGCCCCCTCCTTTGCTCCGTACAGCTCTCCTCCCCACAGATTCAGCTCACCAGCTGTGAGCTCTTTGAAGGAGCAGGTCAGGAGCTGTACAGGAGCACAAGGTGTGGGCTGAGAGCGAGGAGGCTGCAGCACAGACAAGTCATGTGTTTGTTTTTTGAAATGCATCCAACCAAAGCCTAACTGCACAGAGGATTCTGTCAGGGCAAGATAAGTTATAACACATACAATATATTGTAAGTAAGAAATAGGCATAGAACGCCAGTTCACCCCTCTTTATCTGTCGCCATCTACACGCCATATTGCGGAAAGTACGTTTCTTAATTCCTTAAACCTTCTTTATGCAATTATATTGTAATGTAAATTTTAGGTAAAGCAGAACGAAAATATTGCACTGCAGCTGTTAATAGGTCTTTGCACCTGTCTTTTTGGGATGTTTGTAGTCATACCTTTTGTGTGCATTCATTAATAGTAGCAGGAGATCTGTGAAAACCTTGCTGCAGGTTTCCCCAGCTACATTCAAAGGCTTTGGGGTAGTCTTTCCCTTTCCTCTTAGTGTATTGAGCGCTCCCCTCCGTAGTCAGACTGCTGGTATAGATTACAGCAGGTTACACAGAACAGAAAGATGTGCGGAAAGCCACCCAGAGCTGCAGACCTAGATCAGCTTTTTCAAGTCCTGCTGCTACTAACAACACACAACAAGGTACGATTATACAGCACTCGAGAGACAATATCGGACACTTCTGCAGCTTTGTATGGTCAAAACTGCTTTTAGACTACCTGCAAAAGAAAAGTTTGCAAAGTTCCTTCTCCCTTGCTGACAATAAATACATTTGAGTATAGGGGTTGCTGTACGAAGGTCCTCTTTGAGTATTATTAGTCTTTCATTTAAAATGTTCACTTTGACAAGTTTATGCATCTTGACCACAAGACAAACCTTTGACTTCTGTACGATATTCCAAACAACACAGTGACTTCTGGATGAGTGGCGCTGGATGTTACCTGAGCAAGGCCGTGCAACTTTTTTTTTTTTTCCCCACTGGTAAAATGTTGCAATAGCGGGAGCATATTTTATTAATGTTAACTTGTTCAAAAAGATGCGTTTTTTACAGACCTACAGACTGCTTAAAAGACTGGTCAAAACGCAAGTGTGCCATCACCCTTATAGTCCTGAGGATTATATTTCATGATCCACAACTATGTCTGTCTACATGGTGTCAGATTATGAGGGTTCCAAAATGGCAATGAAGAGAACTCAGGGTCTCTCTAAAGGAGCAATAGTCAGAATTGTGCGCTACCTGTGCCTATAGGCCTGAGGTTCTGCCGGCTGTGTCTCTAACTGAATGGAGCGACAGCGGCCTTATGGTGCAGCCACTGTGGGACCCCCTCCAATTCTTAGGGTCCCATTGGTGTGATGCCCTACGATTAGACTATCTGATGGTAATAATTGGATTTTGGGACACACCTTTAACTGGCTGTCCAATGGTATTTATCAGAAAAAAAAAATCATTGTGACAACCACTTTAAATATCAAAAGGAACTGGGCACCATCAAAATGCAGGTAGTTTGTTATAGAGCAGGACTAGAGCGGCAGATTACATAGTGTCTATTGCAAGCAGTGTGTTTATAGAGCACAGTGGATCATAAAGAGTGTCCTATCTGCAGGCGGATGTTATAGAGCAGGAGGAGCTGGCAGATTGTACATAGTGTCCTATCTGCAGGCAGCATGTTATAGAGCAGGAGGATAAGAGCAGATAGGACACTATGTCAATCTGTTCTTATCCTCCTGCTCTATAACATGCTGCCTGCAGATGGGACCACTATGTACAATCTGCTCAGCTCCTCCTGCTCTATAAAATGAGGCCATGAAGATAGGACATACGTACAATCTGCTAGCTCTCCTGCTCTATAACATGCTGTCTGGCAGATAGGACACTATGTACAATTCTGCTCAGCTCCTCCTGCTCTATAACATGCTGCCTTGACAGATAGGACACTATGTACAATCTGCTAACTCCTCCTGCTCTAGAAATGCTGTCTGGACTCTCTTTTGTTCGTATAGGGACACTATGTACAACTGCTCAGCTCTGCCTGCTCTATAACATGCTGCTGCAAGTAGGACACATGTGACAATACTTTCACTGCTCACTCTGCTCTCATACCATAAAGATTAGACTTCCATTTTTCTTTAGACTTTGTTTTAGACATCAATTGACACAGAATTTTATATATTTTAATCTTAAATTGGCATTAACCTTAATCTTAAACCATTGACCATCACTTTAAGGTAGATGATGAAACATTTTTATATTCACTTTAACAATGCATGAAGACAGCAAGAAAACAAGAGGACGAGGAGTCCCGGTATTTGGAGTAGAATAGGGCCTGGAAACCAGTAAACTGCATCCCCTGACAGTGGATAACCACTATGTAACCACTTCCTCAAGTATAAGGTAAAGGTTATTGAACAAGTTCATCGTCCTAGGTACAGAGCAATGTGCCTTACTCTCCCCATACACATTGTGGTGGTGAAACCTGCAGTCTGTGCACTTATTTTTGTGTTGTATCGTGTGCCAGGCTCATATATAGCAGGACTGTATAGGAGGGCAATCTAGGCCACTGATGGGGAATAGGCTACACATCTCACACAGTGTCTAGAGAACCTCTGGGGATTTGGATTGCCCATGGGTTCCCATACAGCAGCTGATACAGTCTCCTCCGATATAAGCATGGAACACCTCAAACTAGAGGCACACTTAGGCTACATTCACACGAACGTATGGGGGACGTATATACGGCCGACGTATATACGGCCGATATACGTCCCCCATACACTCCTATGGGCGCACGGCACCCTACGGGAGCGGTACGGTGCAGCACACGTGCGGCACCGTACCGTTCCGTACCCGGGAAAAAGATAGGACATGTCCTATCTTTTCCCGTAATACGGGACCGTGCGCTATAAGTTGCTATGGAGAGGGGCGGGGGTGAGCTGCGCTCACCTCCTCCTCCTCTCCCCGTACACTGCCGTTGCCCGCTACGGTACGGTACGGGCGGGCAACGGCAGTGTGAATGTAGCCTTAGGGTGGGTGCAGACGATGGGTTTCACGTCCGCTGCCTAAAAGTATTTTGAGTTTGTGAATTTTGGAAATTGGGATATTTTTTTGATTTGCAGCGGATTATAAAGTCAATAGCTAACTTTTAAAATCAAGATGGAAAAAAATCCTCACTGATTTATGCAGATTTTCCTCCCAGTATTTGATTCAGATTGTCACACATGTCCATCCGCATCGTCTGCAGCTACTCCCAAACGAGCTCTTCTTATATAATGTAATAACTTTAGAATTCTCTTTGTGGCCCGAGACATTCTGTGCGTTTTCGTAAACTCATGTCTAGTCTTTTCTGGGAAACCTGGAGATAACTCTCTGTTTGGCTCTTGCATTCAAGAAAATCTAAGTACCATCTTGTAGTGTGTCGGCATCCGTGTTACGGTGGAGTGAGGGCTTGTAGTCTTGTGTCATTATGTGTTGTTCCTTTAGAGCTTGAAGGACTAGTCCAGTGGGGTTTTTTTGTCATCTATCCTTTGGATCATTAAAAAAAATGTCAAGGCACGGGTCTGAGAATATGTGATCAAAATGTAGCATGATAAATCAGACTGCTTCTGGCTCATTGGCATAATTATAAAAGTTGATATTAGAAGGAAGGAGGCCATGGATAACACATATAATAAGATTACCACAGTCACTGTGCCTGGATCTATGAGTAATGTCCCTGGTCTATTATGATGGATTTTGATGTTTTTGTTTATGCATTATGAAGCAAACATACCTTGAGAATGCTGTAGCGACACTGATGCAGAAACAAATCTTGCTTGATCCCTGAACCGAGTGGTTTTGCTTAAAACACTATTATAAAATCCAGGACCTGAACTGAACTGTCCAGACAGGACTAATCAACCTCAGCTGGATGACTCATACACAGCAGCTGGGAGATGGTGCAGCGATTGATTACTTCTGCCTGTCAGGGTCAACACAGTGATGATGTACTCTCGGCTTATTCAGGGCAGGACAAGGCTGGAGCAATGCATAATTAGGGTGAGGAGAAGCACTAGAGCAGCCACAGGAGCGACAGAGCCTCATTATCATAATTTTATAATTGTTTTTTCAGCAAAACCACTCCGTTCAGGGATTAAACAAGATATGTTTCTGCATCAGTGTAGCTACAGCATTCTCAAGGTCTGTTTGATTCATTATGCTTAAAAACAAATGGTAGATTTCCTTTAAAGGAGTCTTAGCAATGTAGAGGCCAGTGATGTCATGCAGTGTACGGCAATGTGCTGGGAAGACTGTGGAAAATTGCTGATCATGAAGGGTGTCAGACTAATAATAATCACCTATCCTAAGGTTATGATCCTTAAAAAGAAATGTTGGCATACCCTCCCATTTTCTACTTCCATTACCATATTATTTGGTGTTTACAGGTAATGTCCCACACGCTACTGGTATAGAATATATAAAACACCCTGTATTAATACATATATAAGAATATATCCTAAGGCAAGTAAACTTCAGTCACATGGTCAGAAAAGACAGAAAGTCAGAAAACCCCATTTATGCAGCCCTTTCAAGATTAAATCATTTTTGTATCTGGATAAATGAGCCGCCCAAAAGATTTGGAATTTAGGTGCTTGAAACTGTGAAATATAAGTCAGGAGATGTGATCAGTGGCATAAGAAGACCTTAAGGCCATATACTGGCTGTCAATCCTTCCTCTTCTGTTCTATTCCCCCCATACAGATTGTAGCTCAGATTGGCCGAGTGTGCATGTGTATATTACAAAGCAGGTGGATTGAGCCAAGAATCTCGACATACTCAATGCTCTGACACTTTGGATAGACCCACAAGGCTTCCATACATGGATGATTAGATGATTGGCTACGCTCCACAATCGGGTGCTTTGGCCAACATGGATCTAATGTGTATGTGTTTGTAACATGTATATTTGTGGAAAAGCTTCTTTCTATAAATTCAAGTTAATTTATGAGTAAATAAAAAAGATCAGCGATGACAGCTTGGAGCAAGGGTGTGGAGGTAAAAAAAAAGATGGCTGCTTTCTTCCAGCTGACCATGTTTGGTGCTTGTATTGTAGCTCAGCTGAACAGAGTTGTAGAGAGCTAAGCTGCAATACCAGATACTATCCATGGTGAGGAGAGGCGCTGTTTTTGGAGGAAAGCAGACTTGTTTTTCAACCACTAAACTTGTGCCTAAATTCCATAAATGAATAGTGCAGACATATGAGAACATCAGAAATCTGTTCCTGTGTCCTACTGCCTTCCTTCCTGTATTAAGCAGTTTGGGTAAATCGGCTTTCTGTCCTGTATCCACAGACAGCTGATAGATAAAGTATCCCGATAAAGTGTCTAATGACTTACCGACAGTCCCTGATTAGTCTCGTCTCCTCAGAGAACCAATTTAATCAAGGGAAATATTCACCAGATATGGAAAGAGTTAATCATTAACCTCCTTATCTGTCTGAAGTAGACAGAGCTCTGTAGAGTTTCAGATACACTGCTCACTACAGGAGAAAGAAGCAGAAAAGAGAGAAGCCAATTTACTCAATGAAGTGTATTGTAGTTTCCTGTTATCAAGCACCCTATTCATTTCTGAAATTAAAATACTATAAATAAGAAAAAAAAATACATGCTTAGCTTCCTTCTGAAACCACTGTTTATAATAACTTTGTATTAGATACAGCAAGTCCCATGACAGACGACACTAACCCGTGACACTGGTATCAGGAATCGGATATCTGCACATTCTCAACAGTAGACATGAGTGGACCCAATGGTTGGACATATGGTTCGGATTCAGCCGCCTGAGCCGTACATATTGCCGGAATGGTGGCCAAACAGGCAAACTGACGTCCTTAGCAGCTAGCCATGTCTACAATTGGCCAGGGAATGTCTTGAAAGCCGAACCCAAAGTGGTCCACTCATCTCTACTCAGTCTTAAAAATTATTTTCGAGAACCACAAAATGTTTTTTTTTTGTCCGCTTATGGCCGTCGAAACAAGTAAGCGTGCGATCAGTTTAACGATCCGCTTTTCCTAGGAATGTTTTTAAAATCTGGACAAATAAAGACTGTCTATTTTCCACTCACCTGAGTTTAGGGGACAGAGTTCCATCACTGAGTAAATGGCTAAAACTAAAACGGATTTGTTTCAAAGATACCCATTATGGTGCGATCCCGATGCCTACTTCCCGGAAACCTTATACCATTGAGGCTTTTGAAATATTAGAAAATAATACTTTTTTGAGTCTCAAACAATCCCCTTTAAGGCTCCAAACACATGAACGTATATGGCGAACGTACAAACGGCAGCTAGCATACAGCCAACATAAAAGTGCATAATGGACAAACATGGGACGGTGAACGCACCATCACCATACCGTGGCGTCGCCACAAAAAAGTGAGCATATAGAGCATGCTCTATCTTCTACCGAAAAAAACGGCTCCCTATGAAAAAGGTGCAGGAGGGAGGAGCGCTCACCCCTCTCCTTCTCCAGCCGGCCATATACTATGCTCGGGCGTGGCCTAAGACTGTTGATAAGCTCCATTTTCCTAATTTTCTGTGATTAAACAGTACAGGGTCCTCTCTAATGTACCCACTTTATAAATGTGACCCCCTTCTCACTCCCATGATGATATTCAATTCCTTCACTTCGTAATTCTGTGATTGAGGTAAATAAGCAATAATCGATAGAGAATATGCATGCACAATATTTGCATAAATATTGATAGATAAATGTTTCATTCTAACACGTGATTTTATTTTTCTTCAAAGTTCTATTTGCACTGAAATATATGGCAGCTGAAATATTAACTTTCAAGGGTTCCTGTCGCCCGGCTCCTTTGTTTTAGTCCCCTGCATTGAATGTACCTATAGTAGATGTTCGGTTTGTGTAGCACAGCCAGATATAAGAGCTCTTGTTTTGGGTAGAATGAATGAGCCTATGCATGTTGGAATAAAGTTATAACTAACCTTGAACCCTGACAGAATCATCTGTGTAGTCCCAGGGGTTGGGCTTTGGTTTGGATGCATTTCAAAAAACAACACATGACTTGTCTGTGCTGCAGACTCCTCAGCTCTCAGCCCCCTCCTTTGTGCTCCTGTACAGCTTCTCCCTCCCCTACAGATGTCAGCTCACCAGGCTGTGAGCTCTTTGAAGGAGCAGGAGTCAGGAGCTGTACAGGAGCACAAAGGTGGGGGCTGAGAGCTGAGGAGTCTGCAGCACAGACAAGTCATGTGTTGTTTTTTGAAATGCATCCAAACCAAAGCCTAACTGCACAGAGGATTCTGTCAGGGAGCAAGATAAGTTATAACATACAATTATATTGTAAGGAGAAATAGGCAAGAACGCCAGTTCACCCCTCTTTTACTGTCGACATCTACATCAGCCATATTCGGAAAGTACGTTCTTAATTCCTTTAAACCTTCTTTATGCAATTATATTGTAATGTAAATTCTTAGGTAAAGCAGAAAGAAAATATTTGCACTGCAGCTGTAATAGGTTCTTTGCAACCTGTCTTTTTGGGAGATGTAGTCATACCTTTGTGTGCATTCATAATAGTAGCAGGAGGACTGTGAAAACCTTGCTGCAGGTTTCCAGCTACTTCAAAGGCTTTGGGTAGTCTTTCAGCTTTCCTCTTAGTGTATTGAGCTGCTCCCCTCCTGTAGCAGACTGCTGGTATAGATTAAAGCAGTTACACAGAACAGAAAGATGGCGGAAAGCACCCAGAGCTGCAGACCTAGATCAGCTTTTTACAGTCCTGCTGCTACTAACAACACACACAATGTACGATTATACAGCACTCAGAGGACAATATCGGACACTGTCTGCAGCTTTGTATGGTCAAAACTGCTTTTAGACTCCCTGCAAAAGAAAAGTTTGCAAAGTTCCTTCCCTTGCTGGGCATATAAATACATTTGAGTAGGGGGCTTGCTGACAGGTCCCTTTGAGTATTATAGTCTTTCATTTAAAATGTTCACTTTGACATAGTTTAATGCACATGACCACAAGACAAAAACTTTACTTGTAGTATTCCCAAACCACACAGTGACTTCTGGAATGAGATGGCTGGTGTGTACGTCACCGTGCAACTTTTTTTTTTTTCCCCACTGGTAAAAGTTGCAAGCGGGAGCAATTTTCCAGATCATTTTGACTCGTGGGTTAGTGATTTTATACTATTTGTATGTTTTTAATTAGAAGGGCTTAATGCTCAAGTGTTCTGTTTTTGTAGCAATCTCTGTGACTGACCAACATTAGGAAAACCAGGTCACTGGTGCTAGGGATCGCAAGGTTCGGATTTACGATCCTTGTGTTTCTTGCATTGTCGATGATGTCATCCGATGACATCATCTAAAACTAAGATCATTTGTGCTTGCCCAAAGCCACCTTGGTATGTTGGTACCTGTATTTTTTTCCTGGAGAGTCGGGCTTCAGGTTTCCATACGTAGAGCGACCCAGCATTCAAGTTTGGGTTAAGTGTTTGGGACACCCCTGGCCAATCATAGCCATGGCTAGTTGTAAGAGGCGTCCATTTGGCAGATTGGCTGTTCAGCCGTCAATCCGGCAATATGCCGAGGACAGGCGGCAGGACCCAAACGGCCCAACTTGAATGCTGGTCCCGCTCATCTCTTTTCCCATGCCTAATCTAAACTCTGCATCCTCCTCCTATTCCTCTTACGTTACGTCATCCTGTTGACCGGTGAATTCTTCATTAGGCAAGGCAGAGACAATCCACTGGTTTACCTCCTCCACTTCTGTATGATAAAAGTATATCGCCGATACGTTGTGAAAAATAGAGATGTATATGTAGACGTAGAAGGATATAAACTATTGAAAACGATTTTTGTTTTTTTTCTATTTTTCTAAAAAAAAAAATGTTTTTGAAAAAAAAAAAAAAAAACTAATTGAAAAACAGTTTGGTATATCGTGATATATCTGGATTATATGACCCTAATGCAATGTACATATTTAACAGTTGTAAACAATAAAAATGCAAGTTGTGATTAATATGGCGAAAGCTGATCTTGGAAATTCTATATTAAAAGGTTTATGTCCAAACGATACTTGATTTTTATTCACTAGTTGCTTACTGTAGATGTTAAAGGGGTTGTCCAGAGGTTGAAAAACATGGCGGCTATCTTCCAAAAACAGCGCCACACCCGACCATGGTCTTTGCGGGAATTGCAGCTCTGCTGTATAGAAATGGATTGAACCCTGTACTGTCCGTGGTCAGGAGACGAGATGTATTTGGTAGACCCCCAGCATGTTTTTTAACCCCTTAAGTAGCAATTTTTAAAAAGTAATATTGTGTTCATTTTCCTTTTATGAGTAAAACCAAACAGTATGAGGGATCGAAACTATAAAAACCATTTTCCCTCACCAAGATCTTCTATACAGATGGGGTGAAAGCCATCCAAAAATACTGATTTCACATAGATCATTGAGCACAATAATCATTGAATTTATATATTTAGAATTTTACTTAAAGGGGCTGGCCAGGAATTACTATTGATGGCCTTTCCTCCTTTTCCCTAGTTACTGGTTTCTAACGGGTCAAAGACCTGGCCGAGGGGGGTGATACCAGAGGTCTGTAAAGAGAGCGTAGTATCTTCTGAGCGATGAAGTTGAATATCGCCACTAACAATCTAATATTTAAGAACTATTCTAAGGCCAAGTCATAAATATTTTTATTTAAAGGGGTTGTCCACTCTAAGAAAATAATTGATATTCTTTGTATAATGAAAAGTTATACAGTTTTCCCATATACTTTCTGTCATTCTATCGGAAGCTTAATTTTTTTTTACTTACTGTGGATAAAAAAAAAATGGTCCCTGGTCATATGATGTCACACAGGAGCATGACTTGTTATACTATCATGTGATGTCACACAGGTGCATGGCTCATTACATCCCTAGTCATGTGATGTCACACAGGTGCACGGCTCAATATATCCCTGGTCATGTGATGTCATACAGGTGCATGACTTGTTATAATATCATGTGATGTCACATAGGTGCACGGCTCATTATAACACACAGCTCTGATTACTCTCTGTATATTGGAAAATTCTAGAACTATTCATTCCGAAAAACAATACCAATTATTTCCTGAAAGCGGACACCCCCTTTAAGTAAAAACTGTACCATGTCTCCCTGATTAGGCTACATTCACAGCCTACCTGCTGAATGTGTCCATAGACATACACTGTCCACTGTTTGTCCTCCATCTGATCAGTATAGATACTCATACAGCAGGAAACACATGATGAAAAGGCTAGTAGAAAGCTTTATTTGTTCTAGCTACTGTAAATATAAGTTTTACGTTTAGCGGAGGCCATAACAATCTAAAGTTGACAGGTGCCACTGTATGACATCCATCCCCAGCCTCTGCTAAACATATACAAATGGTGTTGCCTCAGGGACGTAACAGTCCATATATGGACAATTATGTTACATAGGAGACACCCTGAACACTAGCAGTAGCAAATTTTGCTGATGTTCACCTCCTACTGTCTGAACAAGAAAATATACTCCCTCTATATGCTTGTACAGGGGGATACTTCACTGCCCTCCATTGTAAGGATATTTACAACTGGTGTGAACACAACCTTATAGAAACACTGGAAAACAACAGTTATCGTTTCGCACATCCCATTGTTAGGTTCGGTGGCCTTTGTGGTGAATTGTAGATAAGTATTGCAACTGTTTGCAAAATGTGACAGCACTTGCTGAACATAAACACGGAAAATCGTATATTTTTTTTTCCTTTTCTTCCCCAATCACTTATAGCAGCACATCAGTTTAGCCCTTTTCTATAAGTGACCCCCACGCCTCTCACACTATGATGTAGTTTAATCTCAGGAATGTTATAGTATTTGGCCATGTAGCAATAATCTGCGTAAAGTGCTGCAAAGGGTGGACCTACTGTGTGTCCCATACATAAAGGCACTTATAGAACGTAGGAGAATGGGAGGAACTTTGAGCACAATAATGTCACTTATCAGGATAAATCATTCATGTCCAAAAACCCCAGAAAAGAATCGATATTTCATACCTTCATTTAAAATGGCAGTTAAAGTAGACGGACATCTTTCCTTATCAGCTTCGCACACAGTTTAAAGGACATCTAGCACCAGGATGAAGGATTGTAAACCAAGCACACTGACATACTGGTGTGTGCCCCCTTTAGCAGGATCTGCACTTCTTGTAGCTCCTTATGTCCTGTGGTTTTTTTTTAAAAGGCTTTTAAAATTATGCTAATGAGTCTGAGGGGCTCCAGGTTAAATAGGTGTTAATGGAGCCTAGAGCCCCTCAGGCTCATTTTTCTCAAAAACAAGGGTATAGGAAGCTAAAAGAAGAGCAGATCCTACCAGAGGGGGCACACACCAGTGTGTCAGTGCTTGGTTTACACTCCTTGGTGGTAGATGTCCTTTAATCTTGTTATTAATCTACATAGAAAAAGTTGTAAATATAATGAGGGGAATTCATTGATGTCTCCAACACGAGTCTTTTGTTGTAGCTTAAGACTGTCGAGTTCTAATTTTATACCAGCTTGCCTAATCTGTGCATCACAATGTGGCACACCCTCAATTTTTTTGGTGCACAGATGATTTCCTGACAGCCATGCCATTTTCCACACCCACTTTGTCAGACAAGTCGGAAAAAGGGGAAAAAAAGGGTTTTCCCACGAAGCAAAGTTACCACAGGATAGTGCCTAACTTGCTGAACAGTGGGGGTCTCAGTGCCGAGACCCCTGCAGATTGCGGAAGCGAGAGCCCCCCCCTCGTCGCTCTGTCAGATTAGTGGAGCAGACAGCTGCGCTCACCGAACTCCGTCAGCTCATAGAGATTAATGGAGCGGAACAGTCATGCACGTCTATCTGCTCCATTAGTCTGAGGACCCCTTGTTTTTGTGATCTGTGGAGGTCTCAGCAATGAGACCCCCACGGATCAGCACGTTAGGTCCGATCCACGGGATAGGGCCTAACTTTAGTTCGTGGGAAAACCCCTTTAAAGCCTTCAAATGCATTCTTTGGTGCAAGTTACGCCAGAAGTCTGGGCAAAGTGGATTCAGGAATTCCCCCCCACTGTATTACCTATTTGACATGGATAGTTACAAGGATCTTGGTACAGAGCTTATCCTTGTGATAGGATTTGTTATGCCGGATAATGCACAGTAATCTAATGTAGAAGTAATTACATTCCCACTGCAGTGTAGCTAATATTTTTATGGATACATCCAACATAAAGCTCCAGCTGTTTCCACTAGTAAGGGTAGGGTAAGAATAACACTACAGCTATAACCAGTCACAGCCCTTGTGTAATGTACCTGGGACTCCAGTTCCTTGTGAAGGCACCATGCACGTCTACTCTTTGACTGCCAAAAAATTTGTCGACCTCTGTTCGCGAAGCCACGTCTCCAGTGGTTGGCACATCAGACTTATTTTCTTGGAGGACCAGGGTTTGGTGATCAGCGAATCATGCCTCCTCAAATGACTTTAGTTCCAGGTACATATCAAAAATGGAAAAATGGGTAATGACTTGCAGACCCTGTTACCATCAACTTTTACTTTCTCTAGTTTCCATCTAAGTTTTCTGGTGGAGACATCCGTCAATTAAGGATTGGTGTTCTAATTCTACTTTCCATAATTAAGAAATCCCCTGTCCTCCCTTTGAACCAAATTTGGAAGGACACTTCAGTTATAGGAAATCTACCATTTCAAAATGGTCATTTTGACCCAAACATACCTTTACAGAGGGGTAGGTACACTAAATGCTGGAGGTGGTCTTGATATGGAACAGATATCCGTAGTTTTGTAAAAAAAAAAATATATATATAAAAAAATCAATTTATACACTAGGAAAATGACTCCCCCCACCCTCTCTCCCAAGATCCAATGACGTCACTGAGCGCACTGTATCTTCATTTACCACGGCTGCACTGCAGATTAATAAACCTCCCACCAAAGTGTGTACAGATTCATGCGTTTCTTTAGTAAGCTGACAAGACTTTGTGGAATGTCCTGAAGGGATGGAAAATCATGGCTAATCACGTGAATGACTATATACTATGAGCGGAGCTGTGCTTTAGGCTCCTCTTGATTGGTGGGGTTTCTAAACCTTGAGCCTCCAGGATCTCTTTTCATTGACCTATTCTATCGAAAAACTCTATAAACTTAGCTTTACAGCTGCCTCCTGACTTAGCCTATATTCACACTGTGGTATGAGGCACGGATATATGTCCCCAATAAATGGCAATGGCCGCATGGCGCCCAACGGCAGCGGTACGGTGCTGCACCGTTCTGCTCCGTACCCAGTGAAAAGATATGTCCTATCTTTTCTTGGCAAACGCGCCATGTGCCATATTCCTCTATGGAGAGGGGCGGGGGTGAGCAACACTCACCTCCTCCTCCTCTCCCCGACGTTGCCGTACAGTGGGCAACAGCAGTGAATGCGTCCTTATGGGAAGAGGGTCTGAAAAATAAATATAAGGGTACATGCCTCCCTTTGCTTCCGCATTACAGTGGCACTTGTGGCCTTGTTACCACATCTATCTGGACTGGAAGTGTTGGTAGTCACTAACTGGACTTGCTGGTCACATGGCCCTAATACTTCTGGCCCACTGGCAGGTTTCCACAGCACAAGAAAAGGGCACGGGAGGAAGTGACGGGTGAAGGGGCAGAAATTGCCGTGAGACCCTGACTAAAGCGCTGAACTCTCCACCTCCTTTACTTTACTATACATCCATGTCACTTGTAGTTGATTTTCCTGATGATGCCACCAACCAGGGCCATGAAAGAAACATTATCAGGCAAAGCCGCTTGACAACATACAGGAAGTGGTTTATTAGGTAAATTTATGCTGACAGTTTCCCTTTAAGGGTAAAATAATTTGTTGTATATTAAAAATGGATTTGCCACACATCCACCTACACATTATACCATGGTCAGCATACCCGCCCCCATTACAGACATTATCATAGGGTAATCTAGATTACGGCCCCTGAGCAATGTATAAGTGATAGCTCATCCCAAAACAAGCTACAATGATAAGAGATCAGAGGAAAACCAAGTAACAAGTGAATACTTTAACTTTACTTATCCACATTGATAACTGAGTTTTTTTAAATAATTTTTTTACGGTAAATTTGAAATACCTTTTTCCCATAAAAATAATTGTTGAGCATATTTTATTTCTAAGAGGAACAGCACAATGAGGGGGTTCTTAAAAAAGGGGAAAAAAAATCTACGGTAGACTTATTTTACAGTAAGTCTGTGTAATTATACAAAAATTGATCAAAGGTTTTATGGAGGCCAAACATAGGAGACTGAGGGAAATGAGTGATTTTTAACCTCAAAGTAAACCTACTATCAAAATCCAGGGGAACTTCCTCAGATATAGGCACCGTCCCTGTGGTAATCTGTGGGTGTTACCAGAGCCCGCGCTGTAGCTTCACAGACTGTTACACTGTGCTGGAACACTTCCTTTCCCACTGTGTGAAGAAGGGGGAAGTGCCGATGGAGCAAGAAGACCTGCTCCTACACAGTATGAGTAGTGAAGCTACAGCACAGAGGGGTCCCTGGTAACACTAAAAGGAGTCCTTCTGGCTCATTAGCATAATTGGATACGTTGATTTTAGGAAGGAGGTCATGGATAACAAACATAAGACGATTACCACCGTCATGGTTCCTGGATCTATAAGTAATATCCCTAGTTTATCAGGACGCATTTTAATGATAGATTTCCTTTAAATTTGAAAAGAAGAAAGATGTGTATAGCTGCACTGCAAAATTAGCATTCGATAGGTGATAATCCGAAGATCAGCTGTCCTACAGTCATATTACTTCTGAATGGCCACCTCCAGGGGACTGTATCTATAAAGATATTTAGACTTAGGCTACATTCACACACATGTATGGGGGACGTATATACGGCCGATATACGTCCCCCATACACTCCTATGGGCTCACGGCACTGTACGGGAGTGGTACGGTGGCGCACACGTGCGGCACCGTACCGCTCCGTAGCCCGGGAAAAGATAGGACATGTCCTATCTTTTCCCGTGATACGGCGACGTGCGCTGTATCTTCGTACGAAGAGGGGCGGGGGTGAGCAGCGCTCATCCCCTGCTCCTCTCCACAGCGCCGATGTATGCCCGCCGTACTATGGTACGGCGGGCATACATCGTGTGAATGTAGCCTTAGAGGTTAAGTGATTGGTTATGGGTGCTCGGACCACTGGGATAAGTTCTTTCAGGATTGCTTTTCCTTTCAAGTCAATGGAGAACTAGACACGTTTTGTCTAGTCTTACCATTGATTCCTACAGAACCTGCGGGGCAGCTCAAGGGGACTCATTCTGCTGATCCCTGGGAGTCCCAGTGGTCGAACCCATTGCAAGGAAACATGTATCGCCTGGCTTGTGATAGGATAATTGATTGCATTCTTTAATCCTAATAAAATGTCATGTGTAGAAGCAGAGTGAACAATAAACACCGGTCTCAGCCGTCCCTTATATAGTCCGTGTCGTAGCAAGTATGGCTAAAATCCCTGCTCTATGTTTATCCAGTGTGTGCCTGTTATATTTAGTGTAGTTTGCACTAATGTTTGTTTTACTTACCCCTTACCTTGTGGTTATTACCCATTTTATATGTAGTATATGATGCTACAGTACAGATATAGGTCATCACTGTGCGCTATGTAAAAGACTCCTTTCAGCGGCTGCTTTAAAACAAAATACACTTGTGATATATGCAAATGGGATTTTCTGTGCGTCAGCAGAGGGATATGTATGGTGTAATGGATTCTTGCATATGCTTTATTTTGTTTACAATTTTTGCCTCAGGCGCCATACTCCAATGAGCCATAGCTTACAATCTACTCCATCGAGTGATTGTGATTACTGTTAATCTACAGAATAGCGTCAGATCAACTTGTTAGCCAGTAGGGATGTATAGCCCACGTTACCATTGTACATATGTATAGATGGAAATACTGTTAAACCCCATGTCCCGACCTTGTATCATTACACTAGATCAGTGGTTCTCAACCTGGGGGTCGAACGACCAAAACACAGGGGTCACCTAAAGCCATCGGAGCCACGATTTTATTGCATTTTTTGGCACAAATACAATATTCTTGTACATGGTTTGGGGTCACCGCAACATGAGGAGCTGTATTGTGGGGTCACAGCATGAGAAAGGTTGAGAACCACTGCACTAGATGAATGGACAAGAGTAATTCTACTGGGGATTCCATCTGTAACTCAATTTCAGGTACCTACGGGATGTTTAATGCTTAGTGTTTGCCGTTTACATCTCTTGCTTTTGTGATGTTGAGCTTTATGGGTTTTTTTTTTTTGTATATAGCGATTGGCATTGATATGGATCGGAAGCCACCCGCTTCTTGATCTGGGTTGGGACATAATCAGGTTGGGCATAACAGAGGTGAAAGAATTCTATATAAATATATAAACTGTATACGTTTTGCTTATCTCAATTATTTTCTTTGCCTTTCATTATTTGTAATATAAATACCAATTTCCTATATCCATAAACACATCTATATATATTTATATACATGGTGCTAAATTCCCCCCCCCCCCCCCCCCCCCCGACAGCGACCCTTTAATTATTTTTAAATACTGTGATGAAGTCGATTTTGTTCTATTTAATTTCTTAAATAAACCAGCAGTTTATTGTTACGGCAAAGAAAATATACAAAAAAGAAAATGCTTTTTAGTAAAAAAAAAAAAAAAAAAAAAGTATACAGCAAATTAAAATAAGACATGAGATAAATATCCTTTTTACATTGGTATTGTATGTATTTGAAATATAAATTTATCTATGTTGAAAACTAATGCTATTTTCTGTGTGTGATTATTAAGAGGGATTCTAATGTATGTAAATAAGTGAAATAAAGTTTGGACATTTGTTCTAAGCATGAATGTGAAAACATGATCATTGTAACTTTGTGTAATTCACTTGGATTTATTTTTTTTTTTTTTACACAAAATAAATTTGTAAATATATTTCGGAATTCGTTTCATAGCTCTAATTCCAGTTTTTAGTCGCTGTTAAATCTGCCCATGAACAATCGCCAGTTAGAGATCACATGAGGAATTTCTGGTTGTTGAGGTAAAAGACAGGAGGCTTCACTTTACATATCAGGATTACAAAAAAACATGAGGTAAAGTGGCCAATCCTTTAACTACTTGAATAATTTCATTAGAACATAGAGTCATATCCATAACAGACCCATACAAGTTATTTCACTTCTATTGATGATATGTGATGTAAAAGGCAGGTTGTACACAGGAGCAAATTTATTTTCGAGAAACTCACTCCATGTTTTTTCCAGCCCAAACACAGAGCAGCTGAACACATCTCAACATGTCAGTTCAGTGGTTATACGCAAGGCACCAGTAGAATAGCCGGGGTCAGGGCAGGCAGCATAGAAACAATGTTGGGAAACAGTAGGTCAAAGGCATGAAGCACATGGCCAGAAGTCGGAGTCGTACATAGCGGATTACAGATCAGGAACATGCTGAGGGTCGCTAGGAATCTGCATAGGGCCTTCTATGTAGGGTGAGCGCTCATAGGCCCAGTACACGTATGCTGGTGATTACACTTAAAGGAAACCTACCACCATGGATCTACCTAGTAATGTAGATCCGGTGGTAAGGTGCATGTAACATTTGTAAGGATAGCCCTTTTTAGGGCTAATCCTTTATTGCACTTTATCTTTTGTCGGGTAATATGCTCCGTGGAGTAGCCGGAGCTGAGGTGACACGGCGCGGCTTCTCCATGCCCCAGTAGCCTCTTTGATCCTCCTACCCAGATACCTTCAGCGTGCAGCAACGAGGAGATACGAGCATGCGTAGAACTCCGGCTTCGCGATCCAGAAGTGGAACCAGCGTTATAGTACACAAGCTGGCTATCTCCCTCAGCAGCAAAAGTTTATGAACGGGGCATTGGTGGTCCCCTAAAAACTTGTCTTAAATGCTATGCTGCATTAGGAACTCAGAAGTTCACAGAAGTAAACGGTGAAAGCAAGATCTCTATACTCAGCAACATTGGCTCCCCCAACCAAAGGATAGAGTCCCTAAGGTAGGTCTCACATCTACATGGTGAAAAGATATTCTTATATGATGCAAAGACCATGGGGCACATTTACTTACAAGTCCCTAGCGCGTTCCCCATCCGGAATGTCCAACTGGAATGCGCTCTGCCGCGGTTCACTAAGATTGTGCGCCGAATATCCTGCATATGTCACTTCCCCACTCAGGTCCAACAGAGTTCACCTTCTTCCTGGTGCATGTAAGTGCATTGTGTTGCGACACAATTTTAAAGTTAAATCCCAAATTTCTGTTGCATGAAAGCCGGCGCAATTGCACCAAAATCCAATCGCATGCGACAGAATCCCCTTCTACTATAAAAAGGACATAGAGCTGGAACGGGTGCAGAGGAGAGCAACCAGGATTATTAGGGGAATGGAGGGATTAGAATACACTGACAGATTACAAAATTTGGGATTATTCAGTTTAGAAAAAAGACGACTGAGGGGAGACCTCATTACAATGTACAAATACCTGAACGGACAGTACAAGGATCTCTCCAAAGATCTTTTTATACCTCGGCCTGTGACCAGGACAAGGGGGCATCCTCTGCGCCTACAGGAGAGGCGATTTTACCATCACCATAGACAAAGGTTCTTTACTGTAAGAGCAGTGAGACTATGGAACTCTCTGCCGCAGGAGGTTGTTATGGCGGACTCTACTTTCTGGAGAGCAAAAATATCACGGGTTATGGGGATAAAACATTTATTTCATTCTTAAAGGTTGGACTTGATGGACTTGCGTCTTTTTCCAGCCTTATATACTATGATACTATGAAATAGCTGTCACAGCGGCGCAAATTCCGAAAATTTCCAAAAGTGTGTCCCGCTGACCCTTAGTAAATAAGCCCCCATGTGTCCATAACTCTGTCATACCCACCCAACTTAAATATACTTCTTCCGTTAGTGAAGGGGTGTACGGAGAGCGCTTCTAGACCAAGCCCTCTCCATTCGTGGTGGGTATCAGCTGTATTACACAACTGCCGTGGTCTCTAAAAACGTCCTCACTTCCTGCAAACAATGACACCTTACACAGCAAAGTTTCGGGTGTCAGATTGTGGTGATGAAAGCGTTTTTTTTTTTTTTCTAAATACAAAGGTTTTTGAATGTTTTTTAAGACATAATCCAACTTTATAAATGTGGTATAAGTATAGGTATCTTACGGACCCCAAGAAAAAAAGAAGTGGGGTCGTCATATTGAAAGATGTAAAATAAGGCCCATCAGAATATGCCGCAACTGTGTTTTGCGATTCCACAACATGTGGAATTTTTTCCATCTTCCCAGTACATGGCACAGAATATTAAATGCTGCAAACTGAAAGTTAAATTTTTCTCATAGATAATAAGCCTTCATATAGCTATGTAAACTGAAAAATAGAAAAAAATATGGCTTTTGGAAGGAGCAGAGTGAAAAACAGTAATGCAAAATGCCAAAAAAATGATGCATCCTCTTGCTTCTGCATTTAAAGGGGTTATCCGGGTTTTAAAAATTACTTAGGGAAGTGCTGGGGTGGGCTATTTAAACATAATAAACTTGTACTTACTTCGTCAGGCACTGCTGTTGTCCTGCAGCCGCGGCCGGTCTTCTCTGTGCGCCGGTTTCATTACAAGGGCGCACAGGGAGCTTTCGGCAGGCCGGAAGCTTCCATCCAACACCAAACCTGGATAACCCCTTTAACATTAGCAGACCAGTGTCTAGCAGTGTTTAGCAGTGTCTAGATCAGTGGTGGCGAACCTATGGCACGGGTGCCAGAGGCGGCACTCAGAGCCCTTTCTGTGGGCACCTGGGCCATCACCCCAGCACATCAGACAGGACTCAAAGAATCTTCCTGCAGTTCCAAGCAACTTAAAAGATGCTGCTTTCAGTCATATTTTGATACTTACTTCGCTACTTGGGACTGTAGGAAGAGGGAGAATGAGTAGACAGGGCCGAATTTTCTTTGGAGGGCCTCCTGCTGGCCCCACGATTCTCTGTGTACAGAGGGACACTGGAAAGAAGCTAAAATTCTGAAAATGTTCCACCTTTCTACTGTGTTGCTGTCCTCAGGAGGCAAATATGAAGTTGTTGAACAGGGAGCAATAAGTTACTGCTTTAATTTTTGGTTGGCACCTCGCGATAAATAAGGGGGGTTTTGGGTTCAGTTTGGGCACTCGGCCGCTAAAAGGTTCGCCATCACTGGTCTAGATAAAGCAAAACTTTGTGTATTAAATTCTGAGTCTGTGTCAAGCCTTCTGTTGCAAATATACAGTAGGAAGATTTCGTACAACTGCAGTAGGCTCCAACATACGTCACTGATACCACCTTTACAAAGAAATCTTCTGCGGCAAGCCAACACCATGGCTCCCAACCATTCCGATATCACGCCGTCCCAGGAGATGAGGAAGTGGGACTACTATGGGGGATCGAGGGAACGTAAGTGACAGTTTCTTTTATTGCTAGAAAAAGGAGCAGAAGAGAGGCCACAGTAAGAAAAGGATGGAGGACAAGAGGCCACAATAAGAGGGGGATGGTCGACAAGAGGCCACAATATGAGGAGGATGGAGGACAGAAGGTCACAATATGAGGGAGGATGGAGGACAGGAGACCACAATATGAGGGAGGATGGAGGACAGGAGGTCACAATATGAGGGAGGATGGAGGACAGGAGGCCACAATATGAGGAGGATTTAGTACAGGAGGCCACAATATGAGGAGGATTTAGTACAGGAGGCCACAATATGAGGGAGGATAGAGGACAGGAGGCCACAATATGAGGAGGATTTAGTACAGGAGACCACAATATGAGGAGGATGGAGGACAGGAGGTCACAATATGAGGAGGATTTAGTACAGGAGACCACAATATGAGGAGGATGGATGACAGGAGGTCACAATATGAGGAGGATGGAGGACAGGGGGCCACAATATGCAGAGGATTTAGTACAGGAGGTCACAATATGAGGGAGGATAGAGGACAGGGGGCCACAATATGCAGAGGATTTAGTACAGGAGGCCACAATATGAGGAGGATTTAGTACAGGATTAATTACACTGTCAAAAACAGATGCGTTTTTTAAACTACAGACTGCTTAAAAACTGGTTCAAAACGCCAAGTGTGCCATCACCCTTATAGTCCTGAGGATTATATTTCATGATCCACAACTATGTCTGTCTACATGGTGTCAGATTATGAGGGTTCCAAAATGGCAATGAAGAGAACTGGGGTCTCTGCTAAAGGAGCAATAGTCAGAATTGTGCGCTACCTGTGCCTATAGGCCTGAGGTTCTGCGCGGCTGTGTCTCTAACTGAATGGAGCGACAGCGGCCTTATGGTGCAGCCACTGTGGGACCCCCTCCATTCTTAGGGTCCCATTGGTGTGATGCCCTACGATTAGACTATCCCTGGATGGTAATAAGTTGGGATTTTGGGACAACACCTTTAACTGGCTGACCAATGGTAATTTATCAGAAAAAAAAAATCATTGGACAACCACTTTAAATATCAAAAGGAACTGGGCACCATCAAAATGCAGGTAGTTTGTTATAGAGCAGGAGCTGAGGCAGATTACATAGTGTCTATTTGCAAGCAGTGTGTTTATAGAGCACAGTGGATCATAAATAGTGTCCTATCTGCAGGCGGATGTTATAGAGCAGAGGACTGGCAGATTGTACATAGTGTCCTATTGCAGGCAGCATGTTATAGAGCAGGAGATAAGAGCAGATAGGACACTATGTACAATCTGCTCTTATCCTCCTGCTCTATAACATGCTGCCTGCAGATGGGACACTATGTACAATCTGCTCAGCTCCTCCTGCTCTATAAAATGAGGCCTGAAGATAGGACACTACGTACAATCTGCTAGCTCCTCCTGCTCTATAACATGCTGTCTGGAGATAGGGACACTATGTACAATCTGCTCAGCTCCTCCTGCTCTATAACATGCTGCCTGCAGATAGGACACTATGTACAATCTGCTCAGCTCCTCCTGCTCTATAACATGCTGTCTGGAGATAGGACACTATGTACAATCTGCTCAGCTCCTCCTGCTCTATAACATGCTGCCTGCAGATAGGACACTATGTACAATCTTCTCAGCTCCTCATGCTCTATACCATAAAGATTAGACTCCATTTTTACGTTGAGAGCTTTTGTTTTAGACATCAATTGACACAGAATTTTTATTATTTTTTAATCTTAAAATGGCATTAACCTTAATCTTAAACCATTGACATTCACTTTAAGGTTAGATGAGTGAACATTTTTATATTCACTTTAAAAATGCATGAAAAGCACAGCAAGAAAACAAGAGGACGAGGAGTTACCGGTATTTGGAGTTAGAATAGGGCCTGGAAACCAGTAAATTGCATCCCCTGACAGTGGATAACCACTATGTAACCACTTCCTCAAAGTATGAGGTAAAGGTTATTGAACAAGTTCATCGTCCTAGGTACAGAGCAATGTGCCTTACTCTCCCCATACACATTGTGTGGCTGAAACCTGCAAGTCTTGTGCACTTATTTTTGTGTTGTATCGTGTGCCAGGCTCATATATAGCAGGACTGTATAGGAGGGCAATCTAG